>WNWK01003287.1:0-85000 GCA_009830355.1 Cherax destructor
GGATCACACAACACTGTATCAGTGGATCACACAGCACTGTATCAGTGGATCACACAGCACTGTATCAGTGGATCACACAACACTGTATCAGTGGATCACACAGCACTGTATCAGTGGATCACACAGCACTGTATCAGTGGATCACACAACACTGTATCAGTGGATCACACAGCACTATACTCATCCTGTGAAACAGACAAATAACACACGACTTCTTTACTAATCTTTATCTAAAAAAATAACAAAAAATATGGCATGACTGTCAAATTAACATGGAGAGTGTCCACTGCGGGTCTTGCTGTCACCACTCCTCCATACATGATGAATTGACATTGTATGCACTCTGTATAATGAAATAATCAGACTAGACACAGATACTTCACTGGGTGTTTGTTTTACCCCTAGGCTTAATCTATCTCTTGTATTAATTTAGACTAAAGATCTACCAAGAATATCGTTAATGCTACAGTACTGTAGCCAGAAGTTACGTATATTTTCCTGATAAAGTTTACTGTAACTGATATATATATATATATATATATATATATATATATATATATATATATATATATATATATACCTTACTCTTTCCTATATTCACTTTCAATTTTCTTCTTATAAATACCCTACCAAACTCATCAACCAACCTCTGCAACTTCTCTTCAGAATCAAAACGTATAGCGTGAGCTGGGCGCCAAGGTATTGTCCAGTGTGGTACGGTCGTTAAAGTACTGCGTATATTGTTGCAAGGTTCGTAGGTTCGAGTCTCCTTCGGCCAGAGATCAGTGTTTGCGAATATTTCGCCTGTTCTTGCGAATTCTAAGCATATATATATATATATATATATATATATATATATATATATATATATATATATATATATATATATATATATATATATATGCTAAATTCGAGCAGCAATATTCAAACACTATCTAGATGACTAGCCTTGCAACAAGGTACGCGTACTTAACGACCGTACCATTGCAATACTTTGCGCCCAGCTAGACGTTTGATTCTGAAAGTGCAGAGGTGTTGATGAGTTGAGGTATTTATAAGAAGAAATGAAGTGAATATAGGAAAATAGGTGATGAGATAACATAAAGATTAGGTGATGAAAGATTGGATATCAGATTGGAGGGAGAGAGTAAGGAGGAGGTAAATGTATTCAGATATTTAGGAGTGGACGGATCAGCAGATGGGTCTATGAAAGATGAGGTGAATCATAGAATTGATGAGGGGAAAAAGGTGAGTGGTGCAAGGTCCATGGAAGCAAAGAGGGGAATGTATGAGAGTATAGTTATACCAACGCTCTTATATGGGTGTGAAGCATGGGTGATAATGTTGCAACAAGGAGAAGGCTGGAGGCAGCAGAGATGTTGTGTCTGAAAGCAATGTGTGGTGTGAATATAATGCAGAGAATTCGTAGTTTGGAAATTAGGAGGAGGTGCGGGATTACCATAGGGCTGAGGAGAAGTTGTTGAGATGGTTCGGACATGTAGAGAGGATGGAATAAAATACAATGACTTCGAGAGTGTATAAATCTGTAGTGGAGGGAAGGCGGGGTAGGGGTCGGCCAAGGAAAGGCTGGAGGGAGGGGGTAAAGGAGGTTTTGTGTGCGAGGGGCTTGGACTTCCAGCAAGCATGTGTGAGTGTGTTAGATAGGAGCGAATGGAGACAAATGGTTTTTAATACTTGACGTGCTGTTGGAGTGTGAGCAAGGTAACATTTATGAAGGAATTCAGGGAAAGCAGCAGGCCGGACTTGAGTCCTGGAGATGGGAAGTACAGTATCTGCACTCTGAAGGAGGGGTGTTAATTTTGCAGTTTTATAACTGTAGTGTAAGCGCGTCTCTGGCAAGACAGTGATGGAGTGAATGATGGTGAAAGTTTTTCTTTATCGAGCCACCCTGCCTTGGTGGGAGACGGCCGTTGTGTTAATAAATAATTATAATAATATAAATGTATTGTAAGCCCTGTGAGTTGAACACTGTCTTATTGGCTTTTTCATATAGGTTAGTCAGTCATTTTTTTATTTTAGTAAGGAAAGGATTCAGTGGCAATTAGGCACACACACACACGGGCCAGGAGCTATGACTCGACCCCTGCAACCACAAATAGGTGAGTACACACACACAAACACACACACACACACAGGCAGGAACCATACATAGTTTTAAGACGAGGTTTGATAAAGCTCATGGAGCAGGTAGAAATAGAGGACCTAGTAGCGATCAGTGAAGAGGCGGGGCCAGGAGCTATGAATCGACCCCTGCAACCACAATTAGGTGAGTACACACACACACACACACACACACTCACTCTCTCTCTCACTCTCTCTGCCTCGATTGATTGCGTGAACCATGGTGTGTGTGGTGCGGGTAACCCTGGTAACTACCACAACTACCACAACTACCACAACTACCACAAGTGCCTCAAAGTTACTGCAACCACCACCACAAGTTAGCTTCAGCTACAACAAGATAACTACAACAATTACCACAATTATCATAATTGTTACAGTTAGTACAACTACCTCTACAATCACAACTATTACATCTACCACAACTACTGCAATTGTCACAACTACCAAAACTACTACAGGTATAACAACTACCACAACTACAATTATCACAACAGCTGCAACTATCACAACTACCATAACTATCACTACTATAAATATCACAACTAAAAGTGCTGCAACTATCACAACTACTACAACTATCACATCTACCACAACTACTACAACTATTACAACTACCACAACTACTATAAATACCACAACTACTACAACTATCACAACTACCACAACTACTACAACTATCACATCTACCACAACTACTAAAACTATCACAACTACTATAAATACCACAACTACTACAACTATCACATCTACCACAACTACTACAACTATCACAACTACCACAACTATCACAACTACCACAACTGCTATAAATACCACACTACTACAACTACCACAACTACTACAACAATTACTACTACTACTACGTCCTATATACATTTTAAATACAACTATTACCACCACCACTTTCCAACTACAGCCAACGTACACGCACACACACAGGAGCTGTGAATCAACCCCTGCAACCACAAATAGGTGAGTACAAATAGGAGAGTACACACGCACACACACTGCCAGGTGGAGTAGCAGAGGTGAACAGTGTTACAAAATCAATCCAGGTGGCGCCAGGCGGTGGTCAGGTGGTGGTACCACCTGGCACACACACACACACACACCATCATTTAAAAACACACATGTGCAACACTTGGGAATCTAAATGATCGAAACGTTCCTCCTGTGCTACAGAACTCTCTAGTCAAAAACAATGGTTGATTTGCATACAGGAGGCAGTGGAAGAAGAGAAGATGTGATTTGAAAGGTGTTCAGTCCCTTAGTCTTGATGTATGGTGTTCAGTCCCTTAATCTTGATGTATGGTGTTCAATCCCTTAGTCTTGATGTATGGTGTTCAATCCCTTAGTCTTGATGCATGGTGTTCAGTCCCTTAATCTTGATGTATGGTGTTCAATCCCTTAGTCTTGATGCATGGTGTTCAGTCCCTTAGTCTTGATGTATGGTGTTCAGTACCTTAGTCTTGATGTATGGTGTTCAATCCCTTAGTCTTGATGTATGGTGTTCCGTCCCTTAGTCTTGATGTATGGTGTTCAGTCCCTTAGTCTTGATGTATGGTGTTCAATCCCTTTGTCTTGATGTATGGTGTTCAGTATCTTAATCTTGATGTATGGTGTTCAGTCCCTTAATCTTGATGTATGGTGTTCAGTCCCTTAGTCTTGATGTATGGTGTTCAGTCCCTTAGTCTTGATGTATGGTGTTCAGTCCCTTAGTCTTGATGTATGGTGTTCAGTCCCTTAGTCTTGATGTATGGTGTTCAGTCCCTTAGTCTTGATGTATGGTGTTCAGTCCCTTAGTCTTGATGTATGGTGTTCAATCCCTTAGTCTTGATGTATGGTGTTCAATCCCTTAGTCTTGATGTATGGTGTTCAGTCCCTTAATATTGATGTATAGTGTTCAGTCCCTTAGTCTTGATGTATGGTGTTCAGTCCCTTAGTCTTGATGTATGGTGTTCAATCCCTTAGTCTTGATGTATGGTGTTCAATCCCTTAGTCTTGATGTATGGTGTTCAATCCCTTAGTCGTGATGTATGGTGTTCAGTCCCTTAATCTTGATGTATGGTGTTCAGTCCCTTAGTCTTGATGTATGGTGTTCAATCCCTTAGTCTTGATGTATGGTGTTCAGTCCCTTAATCTTGATGTATAGTGTTCAGTCCCTTAGTCTTGATGTATGGTGTTCAATCCCTTAGTCTTGATATATGGTGTTCAATCCCTTAATCTTGATGTATGGTGTTCAGTCCCTTAGTCTTGATGTATGGTGTTCAATCCCTTAGTCTTGATGTATGGTGTTCAGTCCCTTAATCTTGATGTATGGTGTTCAGTCTCTTAGTCTTGATGTATGGTGTTCAGTCCCTTAGTCTTGATGTATGGTGTTCAATCCCTTAGTCTTGATGTATGGTGTTCAGTCCCTTAGTCTTGATGTATGGTGTTCAGTCCCTTAATCTTGATGTATGGTGTTCAGTCCCTTAGTCTTGATGTATGGTGTTCAATCATTTAGTCTTGATGTATGGTGTTCAATCCCTTAATCTTGATGTATGGTGTTCAGTCCCTTAGTCTTGATGTATGGTGTTCAGTCCCTTAGTCTTGATGTATGGTGTTCAGTCCCTTAGTCTTGATGTATGGTGTTCAATCCCTTAGTCTTGATGTATGGTGTTCAATCCCTTAGTCTTGATGTATAGTGTTCAATCCCTTAGTCTTGATGTATGGTGTTCAATCCCTTAGTCTTGATGTATGGTGTTCAGTCCCTTAGTCTTGATGTATGGTGTTCAATCCCTTAGTCTTGATGTATGGTGTTCAGTCCCTTAATCTTGATGTATGGTGTTCAGTCCCTTAGTCTTGATGTATGGTGTTCAATCCCTTAGTCTTGATGTATGGTGTTCAGTCCCTTAGTCTTGATGTATGGTGTTCAATCCCTTAATCTTGATGTATGGTGTTCAGTCCCTTAGTCTTGATGTATGGTGTTCAGTCCCTTAGTCTTGATGTATGGTGTTCAGTCCCTTAGTCTTGATGTATGGTGTTCAGTACCTTAGTCTTGATGTATGGTGTTCAGTCCCTTAGCCTTGATGTATGGTGTTCAATCCTTCAGTCTTGATGTATGGTGTTCAATCCTTCAGTCTTGATGTATGGTGTTCAATCCCTTAATCTTGATGTATGGTGTTCAGTCCCTTAGTCTTGATGTATGGTGTTCAATCCTTCAGTCTTGATGTATGGTGTTCAATCCCTTAATCTTGATGTATGGTGTTCAGTCCCTTAGTCTTGATGTATGGTGTTCAATCCTTCAGTCTTGATGTATGGTGTTCAATCCCTTAATCTTGATGTATGGTGTTCAGTCCCTTAGTCTTGATATATGGTGTTCAATCCTTCAGTCTTGATGTATGGTGTTCAATCCTTCAGTCTTGATGTATGGTGTTCAATCCTTCAGTCTTGATGTATGGTGTTCAATCCCTTAATCTTGATGTATGGTGTTCAGTCCCTTAGTCTTGATGTATGGTGTTCAGTCCCTTAGCCTTGATGTATGGTGTTCAATCCTTCAGTCTTGATGTATGGTGTTCAGTCCCTTAGTCTTGATGTATGGTGTTCAGTCCCTTAGTCTTGATGTATGGTGTTCAGTCCCTTAGTCTTGATGTATGGTGTTCAATCCTTCAGTCTTGATGTATGGTGTTCAGCCCCTTAGTCTTGATACATGGTGTTCAGTCCCTTAGTCTTGATGTATGGTGTTCAATCCTTCAGTCTTGATGTATGGTGTTCAATCCTTCAGTCTTGATGTATGGTGTTCAGTCCCTTAGTCTTGATGTATGGTGTTCAGTCTCTTAGTCTTGATGTATGGTGTTCAGTCCCTTAGTCTTGATGTATGGTGTTCAGTCCCTTAGTCTTGATGTATGGTGTTCAATATTTCAGTCTTGATGTATGGTGTTCAGTCCCTTAGCCCTGATGTATGGTGTTCAGTCTCTTAGCCCTGATGTATGGTGTTCAGTCTCTTAGCCCTGATGTATGGTGTTCAGTCTCTTAGCCCTGATGTATGGTGTTCAGTCCCTTAGCCCTGATGTATGGTGTTCAGTCTCTTAGCCCTGATGTATGGTGTTCAGTCCCTTAGCCCTGATGTATGGTGTTCAGTCTCTTACCTTTGTATACTTGTAATACAACATCTGCTAATCTTGTATACCCGTGGTATACACCTCTCAAACACCTTATCTTCTATATATTTGCTGTACATGGCACACTGCTCCTCCTTTACCATAATATACACCGAGTGGTGTATGCCTTTCCTTGTATATACACTGAGAGGAATTAAAATATTCTTGACTGTTAAATATTCAGTATTAATGAACCTCGTTTAGTAGATAGGCTTTAAACACCATTTTAACCAGTCCACCCTATCATATGCCTCTTTTTTTTATTGATAAATGCAAAAAAAAAAAAATCTTAAATCCTTATCTATTGTTCACTTACATTATGTAAACACTTGATCTACACTTTTCCTATATCCCAAGTGCTCCTCCGGACACTTTTTTCCTCCAACTCTACCAATGATAATTCTACCAACAATTTGCCTGGTATACTCAACAGGTTAATTCCCCCACAATTCATACACTCTTCTCTATATTTTCTTTTTATCCAGAGGAATTGTGTATGATCTTTGCCAGTCTTTAGAGGCATCATCCATTAAGGAGGAGGAGGTGTTGATTCACCGGGAATTCTCCCGGCCCGGGTCTTTACCAGATGGCGACCCGGCTCCGGCTCCCTGTCGTGGGAGTGTCAGAGACCTAAGTCTCCCAGGGGAGGAGGTACAAGTACCCCCTCATGAGTGGGACCAACTGTCCCCAGGCCTAGCCACATTCCCCACCAGCTGGTAGGGAGAAGCTAGGCCTCTCTGGTCTGCCATCTTCCCTGACGGGAAGGGCAGGCTTGCGAGCTGCACATGGTAGCAAGCTCCAGCCTTGGCACCTACCCTGCCCTAGAAGGGCTGGGCATGGTGATCGACCCCATCATCCATTAATTCATATGTATAACGAAGATATAACCCATAATGACATTCTCATCTGCTTGCAACATCATAATAATAATAATAAAACAAAAACATTAGGGAATCATACAATCATTAGAAAACAACTCATTAGAACATTGTGCTGGTGGGAACAGCCTAACGGAACGCGGCAGAACTTGCAGTATAACCCAGCTATATCAGACTCACTTGAAGCGATCAATGTTCCCAGGTAACACATATACGTGTATATATTTCTTCAGAGTGCAGCCAGACACCAGACAAAATTCGCGTCACCGTGTTGGCTGGCGTCTACTGGGCGGTTGCCAATGTCTGGTTCCTTGTCCGTGGTATGCGCTGGTCTGCTGGAATGTCCGTGGAATGAAGGGAAAACGTACGGGGCTTCTGTTGAACAGAACGTAGGTTTTTCCTGATGAGGTGTAATGTGCGTTTTCTATGTTGAGGTGTTATGTCCGTTTTTCATGGTGATATAACATTACTTTCTTCCACTAAGTTAGTTAATAAAGAGTCGCAGTACCATGGCTGGAACACTACATTTCTACTCCTATTAATATTATTATCAATGGACCCAAATGAAAATATAATGGACCCAAATGGAAATAAGTCACTTTGACTTTTATGGGTTATCCTAGGTTCTCTACACATATGCTGCTATGTATGATAATCTATGTAACTGTATTTGTGTATACCTGAATAAATTTACTTACTTAATCAAGACTCACGAAATCGCAATAAACGATTGCAAACAATCCACGGAACGGGTGGTATCTGAACCCATGGCGAGTGTCCTACTAGTACTGCTACTAGTACTGCTACTAGTACTGCTACTAGTACTGCTACTAGTACTGCTACTAGTACTGCTACTAGTACTACTACTAGTACTGCTACTAGTACTGCTACTAGTTACTACTGCACGTAGTTACTGCTACTAGTAGCTGCTACTAGTATGCTTACTACATAGTACTGCTACTAGTAGTGCTACTAGTACTACTACTTACTCTCCAGTCTGCTACTACTACCTTCTTCCCCCACCCCCGACAGAATTGTCTTCCGTCCTTCTCCACTATTCTCTCCCTAGTTGCTACTTAACGATGGCCCCCAAGCATCGTCAAAAAGTTCCTAAGTGTTAGCTTAGGTTATACTAGATTATACTACATTATGCTAGGCTACATTACATCACGCTGGGCTTAACCTGACTTAGGTTAAGTTGGGTTAAGTAGATAAGGTTAGGTAAGGCTAAGTTACATCACATTTCGTCATGTTACGGTAAGTTAGGCTAAGTTAGTGTACATTAACCTAACTATTATCATTGAACACTAATAATTTTCGAGACCAGATGACTTTTCAGTCCATCCTGACTTTATAATTGTCCCCCCCCAAAGGCCAAAAAAAAAAAAATCAATTTTTCCTCACCAGATTAATAATGAAAAAGGAATTTGTGATGAATATAAACAGAGAGTATGATGTCTCCATGTAACAGCAGCATAAAAAAAACCGCTAATGTTCCTTACACGTCATCAGACAAAACGGTCATTGTAGAAACCTATGTTAAAAATCATCATAGAAAACGTATGATATACATCATAATAGGGAAATGTATGATGTAAATCATGGGAAAAATACATTATACATACTCACAGGTAGAGTATGATACAAATGATTGTAGTAAACGCGTTATAAGGAGCATAAAAAAATACGCATTATACAAAATTTGAGAAAACAAATGTTACATCTATAGAAAACGTATGTTATACATCATAGAAAACGTACATAATACATTACAAAAAATGTGCATTATACATTTTTATATAGAAAACGTATCATGTACATTATCACAGGAAACGTTCATTATACACTATTACACAAAACGAGTTATGCATGATAATGAGAGGACATACATTATACAACACAAAACACATGTTCAACATTATACAATATATATATATATATATATATATATATTATATACATAATAATATCTTTATTTACTACTAGTACATGTAGAAGGTATACAGGCCTAGCTGACATCAATGACATACTGAGCATTTCGGGCAAATTAGGTCAGTTTTGTCCCAGGATGCGACCCACACCAGTCCACTAACACCCAGGTACCCATTTTACTGATGGGTGAACATAGACAACCGGTGTAAGGAAACACGTCCGATGTTTCCAACCCTTCGCCGGGAATCGAACCCGGACCCTCACCGTGTGAAGCGAGAGCTTCTGTCACCAGGCCACGGGGACTAACATGTGTGTATATATGTCGTGCCGAATAGGTAAAACTTGTGATTTTGGCTTAAATAGCAACGCTCTTCTTGCCGAATAAGGCAACCGAAAATTTGTGTATGCAATAATTTCACAAAAATCATTCTGATCCTAACGAAAAAATATACTATTTCATTGTTTGTTTATTATTAAATTATTGTAAACTTATCTAAAATATATTTAGTTGCATTAGGCTAAATTAAATTGCGCTTGTTATAACAAGGTTAGGTAAGTTTTCTAAGGTTCTTTTGGTACAAAATTATTATTTTTTTACATTAACATAAATAAAAAATATATATCTTTAAACGTATAAGAGAAAATTTTAGAAAGGACTTAATTTTAAATGAGTTCTTGTTAATTGACCAATTTTACCTATTCGCACGACATATATATATATATATATATATATATATATATATATATATATATATATATATATATATATATATATATATATATATATATATTTTTCAATAACTACATTGCACTAGCCAGGATTCGAACCTATGATGCTTTGGCCCGCCTCATGGTGAGCGTAAACACATAACGCCTTAGTCCACTGAACCATACAATTAAAGAGTAGCGCATCCAGTAGAACTGGATGTTGTACTCGCTACCCAAGGACATACGGTGGTGTGGACGCCTCTAAGCTAATTTCATTCTCCTGTTTGGTGTACTAACTCAACATGCACTATATATTTTGTAATTTTGTATATTTTTGTAACCACGAACAAGTGGTATTGATCAATAACTACAATGAATGCGCTATTCTTAAGGATTGTGGCTCAGTGGTCTAAGGCGTCATGTGCTTTCGCTCACTATGAGGCGGGCCAAAGCATCATGGGTTCGAATCCTGGCTAGTGAAGTGTAGTTATTGATCAATACCACTCGTTCGTGGTTACAATAATATATATATATATATATATATATATATATATATATATATATATATATATATATATATATATATATATATATATATATATATATATATAACATATATAATAAAAATGTATGTTCTTCGTCCATTTCTGGACATTTTATGAGCGACACGACAGAGGTAATTTTCCCAGGTGCCCAGGAGCGAAACGAGGCCAGCTCTAAGTCCCTGGATCAAGAGCCCTTCAAGAGTGCCATTACATTCATAAGGGGGTGAGCGTTAAATTCTCAGGGGACATGCAGCAGCAGGGAAGGGTGGAGGGGGGGGAGGCAATCAAGTTTGATCCACAGTGAAAAGGGGGCGTCTGGGATAGCTCCAATTCCCCGGATCAAGAGCCCCGCTTGACGGGTGGTATAGGGGAAGGGGGAAGGGTAGGAAGGGGCATAAAGCTGACCAGCTGAGGCACAATAAAGCTGTACTAAGCTGAAGCTTCTCTATTTATACTCCGTGGTGAATACACTCAACCTCTCCTGTTATCTCTCCTGGTTACAGCCTCTGTAACCACCTCGTTACAGCCTCTGTAACCACCTCGTTACAGCCTCTGTAACCACCTCGTTACAGCCTCTGTAACCACCTCGTTACAGCCTCTGTAACCACCTCGTTACAGCCTCTGTAACCACCTCGTTATAGCCTCTGTAACCACCTCGTTACAGCCTCTGTAACCACCTCGTTACAGCCTCCGTAACCACCTCGTTACAGCCTCTGTAACCACCTCGTTACAGCCTCTGTAACCACCTCGTTACAGCCTCTGTAACCACCTCGTTACAGCCTCTGTAACCACCTCGTTACAGCCTCGTAACCACCTCGTTAAGCCTCTGTAACCACCTCGTTACAGCCTCTGTAACCACCTCGTTACAGCCTCCGTAACCACCTCGTTACAGCCTCTGTAACCACCTCGTTACAGCCTCCGTAACCACCTCGTTACAGCCTCCGTAACCACTCGTTACAGCCTCTGTAACCACCTCGTTACAGCCTCTGTAACCACCTCGTTACAGCCTCCGTAACCACCTCGTTACAGCCTCTGTAACCACCTCGTTACAGCCTCCGTAACCACCTCGTTACAGCCTCCGTAACCACCTCGTTACAGCCTCCGTAACCACCTCGTTACAGTCTCCGTAACCACCTCATTACAGCCTCTGTAACCACCTCGTTACAGCCTCTGTAACCACCTCGCTACAGCCTCCGTAACCACCTCGTTACAGCCTCTGTAACCACCTCGTTACAGCCTCCGTAACCACCTCGTTACAGCCTCCGTAACCACCTCGTTACAGCCTCTGTAACCACCTCGTTACAGCCTCTGCAACCACCTCGTTACAGCCTCCGTAACCACCTCGTTACAGCCTCTGTAACCACCTCGTTACAGCCTCCGTAACCACCTCGTTACAGCCTTTGTAACCACCTCTTTACAGCCTCTGTAACCACCTCGTTACAGCTTCTGTAACCACCTCGTTACAGCCTCTGTAACCACCTCGTTACAGCCTCTGTAACCACCTCGTTACAGCTTCTGTAACCACCTCGTTACAGCCTCCGTAACCACCTCGTTACAGCCTCCGTAACCACCTCGTTACAGCCTCCGTAACCACCTCGTTACAGCCTCCGTAACCACCTCGTTACAGCCTCTGTAACCACCTCGTTACAGCCTACGTAACCACCTCGTTACAGCCTCTGTAACCACCTCGTTACAGCCTCCGTAACCACCTCGTTACAGCCTCTGTAACCACCTCGTTACAGCCTACGTAACCACCTCTTTACAGCCTCTGTAACCACCTCGTTACAGCCTTCGTAACCACCTCGTTACAGCCTCTGTAACCACCTCGTTACAGCCTCTGTAACCACCTCGTTACAGCCTCCGTAACCACCTCGTTACAGCCTCTGTAACCACCTCGTTAAGTCTTCGTTTCAAGGCTCAGGAAAATCCCATTGAATAAATCTTGGAGCTTCCCTTGCATTCACTCGTTAATGATACGCAGCTTCGAGTGAGGGATAAACACATGTGTCCGGGAGATACAAGTGCTTCATTCAGCAGAGGCAGTGGTGGAGGATCGGTCCTACATCCTCTAATCGCGATTTGAAACTAGTCAGGCTGAGAGGTTTACATTACATTGGGTAAACACGAGTTACAGTGGGCAATACAGAGAGTGTTATTGCCCACGTTTGTGGGTACTGTGCCCTCCATCCACTCGATAAGAAGAATATATTTCGGTCTCTTGACTTGGTGGTCGGCTACAGGAGGTTCATTAACGATGCATGTCGCCTACACTCAATCATTCAGGAATAATTTAATACCTAAAATATGGATTAAGGTGAACTGTCAGTGTATATACAGTGTATTGCAAGACACAAACCTCTCGGTGTATATTCACTGAGAGATATACATCGCGTAGTGTACATACAGTATGAGATACACACACATCTCTGTGTATTCTGAATGATGTAGACCTCACGGTTTTTATATTTTCAGAAATACATATACAAACAAACTTCTTATTTTCCTGCAGTATACAAAATGCAGTTTACAATAATAAAACATTGTTAAACCCAAAAGTAAACCACTAGCATGTTGTGTATTTCGGTATATGGTATAAACCTTGGTAATAAATACCCACAAGTTGGTTTAGAAAGACATAACTAAACACCAGGAACTTGGTCACTTCTAACATACATGATAGTCAAACAAGCAAAGCAAAAACAAACCCAGCAACACAGGAGTCACGTGATCTCATCGTCTACACGTCCTCATTCCAACATGGCATTCTTCAGGTCACCAGCGTCACTCACACCTCACTTCAGGTCGCCATGTGTCACTCACACCTCACTCCAGGTCACCATGTCTCACTCACACCTCACTTCAGGTCACCATGCGTCACTCACACCTCACTCCAGGTCACCATGCGTCACTCACAACTCACTCTCCACCTATATATGTTAGAAGTCCCTTAGTCTGTATGTTAGAAGTGATCAAGGTCCCAGGACCGAAACGTTTTCTAATAAATATGTCCCAGTGTTTGTTTACGTGACATTCTAAACCATTTCGATATATACAATGAGAGATACACACCTAGGTTTAAATCCACTCTGCTACGTAAAGGATCATTAAGGTTGTCTGTAGCCTGTTTACCATCACTCATCGTTACTTTAATGCCAAACAGAGGCCTATTGGGAACACTCACACATTCACTCATAGCTGGTGAATCTTCTGCTTAAATTGCCCTTTGGTTGATGAGAATTTGTCGAAATGGCTGGTGAATCTTCAACCTCAGTCCGATGCCGGACTCATCACAGAGAGACTGAAGTCTGAATTCCATGGTCTGTTGCTAGCCACTCTGATGTGACTACTGATAATGTTGGAGCGTGTTACAACCCGGATGGTCGATTGCCGATCTCCTGGCTAGCATTGTGTCGCAATGAAGTGTAGGTTAATCTCGGGGTTAAACGGAAGGGAAGACAGGTTTGCCTTCGCCTCCAGTATCTCAGTCCTGGTTCAGTGCAATGCTGAAAGACACATACATATATTCTGGACAACATTCAACCTCGAGGTTGAATGTTGTCCAGAATATATGTAGTACCGCTTGCTGAAGCATACACCTGTAAGCCATAGTCTAACTTAGATAAAAAAATAATAGACACATGTGCAACATCTTGGTATGTTTATTTGTAGACGTTTCGCCCTCCAGTGGCTTTATCAATACAATACAAGGACATAATGTGAAGACTGTTCAGTTATATACAAAATATGATTTGATAAGTCCCTTGGAGTTGATGAAGAGCACCGTAGTCTAGACTACGGTGCTCTTCATCGAAACGTCTACAAATAAAGATATACCTGTGTCTAATTGTTCATCGGGTCCTACTCATCTAAACTTTACCCAAAGCCACCCAAGAATTGCTTCAGTACCTCGGGTACTAATCAAACCCAGCCTTTGTCAGTAGGTGTCAGGAAGACACCGAAGTTGACGAGGATAACAGAGGGTGGTCAGTCCCTCAGCCTGGAGAAGAGTTCAGCTTCATGGTCTGGAACAATATAATTCCAGACCATGAAGCTGAACTCTTTTCCAGGCTGAGGGACTGACCACCTCAAATAAGTACTGGCAACGTTTCACCACACAGTGGCTGCTTCAGTCAATCGCAGAAAAAGTTGGAAGATAAAGAGGAGCTTGAGGTAATCAGTCCCACAGCCTAGAGTCTGATCCAACTTGTTCTGCCCTGGACTGAAGAAGCCACTGTGTAGAGAAACGTTTCCAGAATAAAGGTACGCAAATGTTGAACAAATATCTCATTTATCAACACTTCCGTTTTGTAAATTATTTATTTACATTTGATTCGTTGTTCCTGTGAGTCTGTTAGGAATCTTGGACCTATTTCCTGGCCTCACCATACAAGATGTCCACATGTGTCTAGACAACACAACCGTTCTTCTCACTAATGGAATAGAAGCCATGGCACTTACGTCAAAGCCTGGCCAGTGATGTGCATGCACCAGTTTCATGTTCCTCACTTGGACACTTTCTCGTGTTCCTCACTCGGACACTTTCTCGTGTTCCTCACTTGGACACTTTCTCGTGTTCCTCACTTGGACACTTTCTCGTGTTCCTCACTCGGACACTGTCCACAGCTAGGACTGGCAGTGAAAGTCTTTCAAGACCATGTCCATATTACTGGAATCCATAACATTGTAAGGATGTAAGAATGAACACAAGGACCATAACGGAAATAAGTCACTTTGTCTTACCTTTTTTTGAGTTATCTAAGGTAATCTACACATATGTTACTATGTATGATAATTTGTGTAATGTGTATTTATGTGTACCTATACCTAAATGAATGTACTTACCTTAACCTCACCACGGAGGTAATCAGAGTTGTTTTATGAGCATGGAAAGCTAAGAGTAAATTTCCTGGGCCACAAGTCCTCGACCAACAGGGTTTGCCCTCTGGAGTCCTTAAAGAAAAGGTCCCCAAATATTAAAACCCAGCGGTACGTACCCTCGGGGTGGCAGCCTGACAGTTTATAAAGATTCATGATATGTTAGAGCTGATTGGCTTATTGGCTTGCGTTTTCCCAGACGAATTCCTCGCAGTGAAACCCAACATCTCCTTCGACAGGTCAAGCAAACAGACGTTGATTGGCTCTACAATGCCTATAGCAACACAATAGCCTACAGTCAGCCACAGATTTTTTCCAGCAGAGTGTCTGCCTAGATTACCGAAACTATCATCCTTTCTAACTCACGAAATTGCAATGACACGATTGTAAACAAACCACAGTACGGGTGGGGATTGAACGAGTCGGTCTGGAGTTTTACGTCTCACTCACCGCGAGTTCAATCCCCGCTCGTACCGTGGTTTATCATCCTTTCTACTTACTCTTGGCTGGTTGGTTTATTGGGTTTTAAACCTTCCGACTACACGAAAGCCATTAAGGCTGCATGTCACTTGTTCACCACGTCAAGAAAACTTTAATCCCTCAAACAGGGATTAAAATAAACTCTCATTATATATACGCGTTAAGACATACGCCTCTCGGTGTATATATTCCTATTATATCCTGACATACTGGGTTTAAATCCTGTCACTTACACGAGAATCGTTACGACTACACTTACTGTGTTCATCAATCACCACAAACCCTGGTATGGGTGGTAACATTAAGACGTGTTGCCTTAAGACACCTGCTGTCTATGTTCACCTAGCAGGAAAATAGGTACCTGGGTGTTAGTCGACTGGTGTGGGTCGCATCCTGCAGAACAAGGAGCTTTCTATATAGTATATCACTGATGTCAGCTAGGTTTGTATACCTTGTACATGTAACTATAGAAATACAGATTATTATTATTATTATTATTATTATTATTATTATTATTATTATTATTATTATTAATTATTATTATTATTATTATTATTATTAATATTATTATTATTATTATTATTATTATTATTATTATTACTACTACCTAAAATAGAGATTAAAGTTAACTCTCAGTGTAAATAAGTAAGTTTATTTAGGCACAGGGACACATAAGTACACTTATCCTACATAGTGTAAATTACGTAGAATAACCCCCAAAATCAAAGTGACTTACGTATTTGCACTGAGATTCTTGAGTGTATATTCACCAAGCGATATTCACCTCTATCTACATAACCTTGCCAGCATTTGGAAATAACAGATTTTTTAACACCTTCACAATATACTCAGATTTCATTTAACAGTGAGGACAGTTAATTATGTATCACAATTAACCGCATTTACAATCTACTTCAGTCACCCTTTGATCTTCATGACAATAATAATTTTTAAGGGGAACTGAGCTATTTTTTTTGTTTTAAATTGTATGTACACTCATGATGGGGATATACGTTGGATCACTGTGTGAAATGTGTATACATGGGTGTATAAATTTGATGTGTACTATCCAGGGTGTGGCTTAGGGTGTGTCTTAGGGTGTGGCTTAGGGTGTCTCTCAGGGTGTGTCTCAGGGTGTCTCAGGGTGTGGCTTAGGGTGTCTCAGGGTGTGGCTCAGGGTGTGTCTCAGGGTGTGGCTTAGGGTGTGTCTCAGGGTGTATCTCAGGGTGTGTCTTTGGGGGTGTGGCTTAGGGTGTGTCTTAGGGTGTGTCTTAGGGTGTGGCTTAGGGTGTGTCTCAGGGTGTGGCTTAGGGTGTGTCTCAGGGTGTGGCTTAGGTGTGTCTCAGAATGTGGCTTAGGGTGTGTCTCAGGGTGTATCTCAGGGTGTGGCTTAGGGTGTGTCTCAGGGTGTGCCTCAGGGTGTGGCTCAGGGTGTGTCTCAGGGTGTGGCTTAGGGTGTCTCAGGGTGTGTCTCAGGGTGTGGCTCAGGGTGTTGAAGAAGTTTCAAGTGAGCATAATGAGGGGATCGCATGCTGTAGCAGCAGATGAGTGTATTCCCTTCACACACTGGCGCCTGTCTGAACTGCCCTCCCTCCCTCCTATCTTCCCTCCCTCCTATCTTCCCTCCCTCCTATCATCCCTTCTTCAATCCCTCCCTTAACCCCCACACCACAAATACCACTGCACTCAGACGCGTGCAGACAATAAATTATTTACCTGTCTAACATACGTGAATGTGCATACTATGATTGGTGGTATGTTGGGTATAACAGTCATGCACTCATATAGTCTGTGCATGCTGCTACCTGCTGATTGTGCAACTGCTGCTGTTGTTGCTGCAGCTGCTGCTACTGATGGTGCTACTGCTACTGCTGCTGCTACTGATGGTGCTACTGCTACTGCTGCTGCTACTGATGGTGCTACTGCTACTGCTGCTGCTACTGATGGTGCTACTGCTGCTGCTACTGATGGTGCTACTGCTACTGCTGCTGCTACTGCTGCTGCTACTGATGGTGCTACTGATGGTGCTGCTGCTACTGCTGCTGCTACTGATGGTGCTACTGCTGCTGCTACTGATGGTGCTACTGCTACTGCTGCTGCTACTGATGGTGCTACTGCTACTGCTGCTGCTACTGATGGTGTTACTGCTGCTGCTACTGATGGTGCTACTGCTGCTGCTACTGATGGTGCTACTGCTGCTGCTACTGCTGCTGCTACTGATGGTGCTACTGATGGTGCTGCTGCTACTGCTGCTGCTACTGATGGTGCTACTGCTGCTGCTACTGATGGTGCTACTGCTACTGCTGCTGCTACTGATGGTGCTACTGCTGCTGCTACTGATGGTGCTACTGCTGCTGCTACTGATGGTGCTACTGCTACTGCTGCTGCTACTGATGGTGCTACTGATACTGCTGCTGCTACTGATGGTGCTACTGCTACTGCTGCTGCTACTGATGGTGCTACTGCTACTGATGGTGCTACTGATGGTGCTACTGCTACTGCTGCTGCTACTGATGGTGCTGCTGCTACTGCTGCTGCTACTGATGGTGCTACTGCTGCTGCTACTGATGGTGCTACTGCTACTGCTGCTGATGGTGCTACTGCTGCTGCTGATGGTGCTACTGCTGCTGCTACTGATGGTGCTACTGCTACTGATGGTGCTACTGCTACTGCTGCTGCTACTGATGGTGCTACTGATACTGCTGCTGCTACTGATGGTGCTACTGCTGCTGCTACTGATGGTGCTACTGCTACTGCTGCTGCTACTGATGGTGCTACTGCTACTGCTGCTGCTACTGATGGTGCTGCTGCTACTGATGGTGCTGCTGCTACTGCTGCTGCTACTGATGGTGCTACTGCTGCTGCTACTGATGGTGCTACTGCTATTGCTGCTGATGGTGCTACTGCTGCTGCTGATGGTGCTACTGCTGCTGCTACTGATGGTGCTACTGCTACTGATGGTGCTACTGCTACTGATGGTGCTACTGCTGCTGCTACTGATGGTGCTACTGCTGCTGCTACTGATGGTGCTACTGCTATGCTACTGATGGTGCTACTGCTACTGATGGTGCTACTGCTACTGATGGTGCTACTGCTACTGCTGCTGCTACTGATGGTGCTACTGCTACTGATGGTGCTACTGCTACTGCTGCTGCTACTGATGGTGCTACTGCTACTTCTGCTTCTACTGCTGGTACTGCTACTACTCACATTATAACCACTACTACAACTACTACTACTACAACTACCACTACTACTATTACTATTTTATACCCACATTCCCTTAGAGTACAAATATATTATTTTCATAACCAATTTTTCACTTAATACCCATTTTCCTTAACCTTATTCTGTAACCAATTCCCGTTTTCCTTAACCCAATTTGGCGATGCAAATTCATTTTCTATGAATTTGCATCGCCATTTTAGTTGAGATTGAGTCTTATTATGAACAGCGAATTCCCGTTTTCTATGATCCGTAATTTTATTTAGTTATTCCAATTTTCTTTATCTGAAATTCCCGTTTTCTTTGAGCTGTATTTTGATTGATGCCTATTTTTGATATTTCATGTTCACACTTTTTTTAATAATGTAAAGCCGCATTGTGTGTGTATGTGTGTGTACTCACCTATTTGTGGTTGCAGGGGTCGATTCATAGCTCCTGGCCTCGCCTCTTCGCTAGTCGTTTCTAGTTCCACTCTCTCCCTGTTCCAAGAGCTTTATCATACCTCTTCTTAAAGCTATGTATGGATCCTGCCTCTACAACACTCTCCAGACTATTCCAGTTCCTGACAACTCAATGGCTGAAGAAACACTTCCTAACATCCCTGTGACTCACCTGAGCTTTCAACTTCCAGTTGTGACCCCTTGTTGCTGTGACCCATCTCTGGAACATCCTGTCTCTGTCCGCCTTGTGTTAGTTACCATTTTGTCCTAGGCACATGTCGATTAGACACTAGGCCTGTTGTATGTACGTGTGTGTGTGTAACGAAACACTTCGAAATGTTTCGGCCCCTCCGGGAATTGAACCCGGGCCCTCCGTGCGTGAAGCAAGAGCGCTAGCCACCATGCCATCGGGGCGTGTGTGTGTGTGTGTGTGTGTGTGTGTGTGTGTGTACTCACCTAATTGTACTCACCTAATTGTGGTTGCAGGGGTCCAGACTCAGCTCCTGGCCCCGCCTCTTCGCTGTCCGCTACTGGTCCTCTGCTCTCCCTGCTCCATGAGCTTTATCATACCTTGTCTTAATGCTATGTATGGTTCCCGCCTCTACTATATCGTTCGCTAGACTATTCCACTTCCTAACTATGGCTGAAGAAGTGCTTCCTAACATCCCTTTGACTCATCTGAGTCTCAGCTTCCAGTTATGTCCCCTTGTTTCTGTGTTCCCTCTCTGGAACATCCTGTCACTATCTACCTTGTCGATTCCCTGCAGTATTTTGTATGTCGTTATCATGTCTCCTCTAACCCTTCTTTCCTCCAGTGATTGTTAGTCCTTTTTCCCCTCAACCTTTCTTCATAGGACAGACCCTGAGTTGTGGAACTAACCTTGTCGCAAACCTTTGCACTTTCTCTAGTTTCTTTACGTGCTTGACCAGGTGTGGGTTCCAGACTGGTGCTGCATACTCTAGTATGGGCCTGACGTACACGGTGTACAGTGTCTTGAACGATTCCTTGTTAAGGTAACGGAACGCTAATCTTAAGTTTGCCAGTCGCCCATATGCTGCCGCGGTTATCTGGTTGATATGTGTTTCCGGAGACGTGCTTGGCGTTATACTCACCCCAAGGTGTGTGTGTGTGTGTGTGTGTGTGTGTGTGTGTGTGTGTGTGTGTGTGTGTATGTGTGTGTAACGTTCATGTATAACAAACGTTACAACAAGCGGATCAACAGTGTATATACATCGCGATGTATAAGCCTTAATTTAGGAATTAAAGCATCCTTAATTGGTAGTGTACAGGTGACAAGCAGCCTCAATGACCCTTGTGAAGTAGACAGGCAGCAAACCCAACAAGGCAACAAGGTACTCAATAAACACGAAGCTAAAATTTGTAAACATTTATTACAGTATACAGAATACACGAAAATTTTCGCCTCTTTTCATGTTCTTTCGTATATAAAAGATCGAACAATTCTGGTCCCTATATTTATAATGCTTTAAAATCAATTAAAAACCTCATATACATATATATATATATATATATATATATATATATATATATATATATATATATATATATATATATATATATATATATATATATATATATATATATATATATATATATATATATATATATATATATATATATGTATATATATATCGAAATATAAATAATTTTCGTGACTCAGGGTTCACAAAAAAAGTACCCGGGGTCAGTTTTGGGTGCGTTAAGACGCACAGACATATTGCCTTACACCTGTTGCCTCTGCTCACCTTGCAGTAAGTAGGTACCTGGGTGATAGCCACTTGCTGTGGGTCGCACCCTGGGGGATGAGAATCAGAGGAGTACAGTGGAATGAAAGCACATTACTTGGCTCCCACAGGTTATCATGGGTTAGTAACCCAGGATAACTAAAAAAAAAAACCAGCATCCTGGCTTATTAATGATCTTCTTAAGTCATCCCCAGAAGATGTTACCTGCAGCACTCCACTAACACCTGGGTACCTACTTACTGCTAGGTAACATGTGCAGAAGGTGTTAGGAGAGTTGCCCATACGTCATCAAGCCCCCCTCTCCCAGGGTTCGACCCTGGTACTTCGCCTTTCGAGCCCAGGATGCTACCACTGCATCACCTGCTACCTATCATGGAACACTGAGAAAAAAATATATTGGGTCTGCCTTCCATATTTTAGGCCAAATATAAACTCCCTCTTTGGTCATCCTAACTTTGGCATTTTTTTCCGTAGATCTAAGCGAGGATACAAATGCTTAACTTTCTAGTATCTAATCCCGTGTTTTTAGTAGTTACAGTCTCTTCTTTGTATTGAATCCTCTGTAAGCTGGGGGAGGGGAAGATTAAATTCCCTTTCTTATAATCATATTCAGAACATGACGAAAGTGTGTGAAGAGGGTTATTTATGTCAAGACGTCGACGATAGTGAAAGAAAGTGAACGAGAGAGAGAGAGAGAGAGAGAGAGAGAGAGAGAGAGAGAGAGAGAGAGAGAGAGAGAGAGAGAGAGAGAGAGAGAGAGAGAGAGACAGACAGAGACAGAGAGAGATAGAGAGCAATATACAATCTTACTGACAAACATAAATTCTTTTCAGTCAATTTTAACCTCAACAACAACTTCTGTTGCACTGGTATTAAAAACTTACGTAATTGAAGCATGTTTCGCCCAGCGTGGCGCCAGCAGCTGTGTTGTCCTGGCTGATGGCGCCAGCAGCTGTGTTGTCCTGACTGATGGCGCCAGCAGCTGTGTTCTCCTGGCTGATGGCGCCAGCAGCTGTGTTGTCCTGACTGATGGCGCCAGCAGCTGTGTTGTCCTGACTGATGGCGCCAGCAGCTGTGTTGTCCTGACTGATGGCGCCAGCAGCTGTGTTGTACTGGCTGATGGCGCCAGCAGCTGTGTTGTCCTGACTGATAGCGCCAGCAGCTGTGTTGTCCTGACTGATGGCGCCAGCAGCTGTGTTGTCCTGACTGATGGCGCCAGCAGCTGTGTTGTCCTGGCTGATGGCGCCAGCAGCTGTGTTGTCCTGACTGATGGCGCCAGCAGCTGTGTTGTCCTGGCTGATGGCGCCAGCAGCTGTGTTGTCCTGACTGATGGTGCTGCCTGATGTGTTATCTTGACTGATGGTGCTGCCTGCTGTGTTGTCCTGACTGATGGTGCTGCCTGCTGTGTTGTCCTGACTGATGGCTGCCTGCTGTGTTGTCCTGACTGATGGGCTGCCTGCTGTGTTGTCCTGACTGATGGTGCTGCTGCTGTGTTGTCCTGACTGATGGTGCTGCCTGCTGTGTTGTCCTGACTGATGGTGTGCCGCTGTGTTGTCTGACTGATGGTGTTGCCTGCTGTGTTGTCCTGACTGATGGTGCTGCCGCTGTGTTGTCCTGATGATGGTGCTGCCTGCTGTGTTGTCCTGACTGATGGTGCTGCCTGCTGTGTTGTCCTGACTGATGGTGCTGCTGCTGTGTTGTCCTGACTGATGGTGCTGCCTGCTGTGTTGTCCTGACTGATGGTGCTGCCTGCTGTGTTGTCTTGACTGATGGTGCTGCCTGCTGTGTTGTCCTGACTGATGGTGCTGCTTCCTGTGTTGTCCTGACTGATGGTGCTGCCTGCTGTGTTGTCCTGACTGATGGTGTTGCCTGCTGTGTTGTCCTGACTGATGGTGCTGCCTGCTGTGTTGTCCTGACTGATGGTGCTGCCTGCTGTGTTGTCCTGACTGATGGTGCTGCCTGCTGTGTTGTCCTGACTGATGGTGCTGCCTGCTGTGTTGTCCTGACTGATGGTGTTGCCTGCTCTGTTGTCCTGACTAATGCTGCTATTACCTGCTACGCTTTCTAAATGGCTCTGTGTTGACTACAGTATCTCCTGCGTGGTAGATAACACGTTACACATACCTGCATACACACACACACACACACACACACACACACACACACACACACACACACACACACACACACACACACACACACGAGAAATAAACATGACTTCTCTTGTCTGATATGAAAGTTATTAAGGGTGACCTCGGCACAGGGTCCAGCACTCATTTTAACATCCATGTATTGAGCGAAGCGTTCCTAGGACTTAAATGTCCCCTAATATGTTATATCCTGAGTGTCCGCTTGTGTCTCTATGACCAGAGTCCGACCTGAGACAGTTGATGCGCTTTCACAGCCGCCTTCAAACCATCAATCGTTACCATTGACTGACTCATCAATCAGAGACAGCTGGTCATCAACTTGGTTGATGAGGGAGCCAAATTTAGGAAGAATTTAAAGCTAGCTGCATCCCCTCCACCAACCTTCCAAGCTAAACATGCTCTGAAAATTGCTAAAATTTGCCGCTTGTGTTTTAAATGACTGGGAAGTACAAAGGTCACAGACATAAATGCCGCTATAAACCAGGGAGGTGCAAATGTGAAGAATGTAAATTGTTGGTAGCAGCGGTCGGTAGTAGTGGTTACCAGCTGGTGTTGTTAGTGCTCTAACGTCAAGTATCTTAGACCAGCTGGTGTTGTTAGAGCTCTAGCGTCAAGTACCTTAGATCAGCTGGTGTTGTTAGCGCTCTAACGTCAAGTATCTTAGACCAGCTGGTGTTGTTAGCGCTCTAACGTCAAGTACCTTATACCAGCTGGTGTTGTTAGAGCTCTAACGTCAAGTATCTTAGACCAGCTGGTGTTGTTAGAGCTCTAACGTCAAGTACCTTATACCAGCTGGTGTTGTTAGAGCTCTAACGTCAAGTATCTTAGACCAGCTGGTGTTGTTAGCGCTCTAACGTCAAGTACCTTATACCAGCTGGTGTTGTTAGCGCTCTAACGTCAAGTATCTTAGACCAGCTGGTGTTGTTAGCGCTCTAACGTCAAGTATCTTAGATCAGCTGGTGTTGTTAGCGCTCTAACGTCAAGTATCTTAGACCAGCTGGTGTTGTTAGAGCTCTAACGTCAAGTATCTTAGATCAGCTGGTGTTGTTAGCGCTCTAACGTCAAGTATCTTAGATCAGCTGGTGTTGTTAGCGCTCTAACGTCAAGTATCTTAGACTAGGCTACTGGTACGTAGGTTCCATGTGCTGTAACTAGGGTAGTTTTGCTAACTAGGGGCTTTGTCACTCCACTGAAGAGAATAGAGAGCACAGAGTATATGCAGTGGGTGAGGTGAGGTGGTACAGTGATTGATGGTGGAGGTAGTGGTGACTGTCAGTTCATTAAAGTTCCTAAGTACAGTTCATTACAGTTTCTTATTAAAGTTCCTAAGTACAGTTCATTACAGTTTCTTATTAAAGTTCCTAAGTACAGTTCATTAAAGTTTCTTATTAAAGTTCCCCAGTAAACTTCCTAAGTACAGTTCCTTAAAGTTCCTCTTTAAAATTATTAAGTACAAAAACCTTATCATTATTAAATAATTTAACCTTAACATTAACATCTATAAAACTACGAGAATATAACCTAAGTGTGAAAAACTACAAAATATCAGAGGCTATCAGGCTATCCAGAGGCTTTTATCCAGGGCCTCTCTTTATCCACAGGTGCCCTCTTTATCCAGGGACCCCTCTTTTATCTAGGGGCCCTCTCTTCTATCCAGGGGCCCCCTCTCTTCTATCCAGGGGCCCCCTCTCTTCTATTCAAGGCTCTCTCTTCTATCCAGGGCTTTTTCTTTTATTCAATGGTCCTCTCTTTTATTCAAGGGGCCCTCTCTTCTATTCTAAGGCCCTTTCTTCTATTAAAAGCCATCGCGTCTTTCCAGGAAGCCCTTTCTTCTATTCAGGGGCTCTATCTTCTATTCAGGGTCTCTATTTCTATTTAGGGGCTCTATCTTCTATTCAGGGGCTCTATCTTCTATTCAGGGTCTCTATTTCTATTCAGGGGCTCTATCTTCTGTCCAGGGGCTCTGTCTTCCATCCAAGGCCCAGTTGCCTATTCATACCTCACAAATATCTAATGACAAGACTGACACTTCAAACATGACTTAGAAAAATAAGATTTAAAAATAAAATATCGGACGCTGAGTTTTCCCAGACTGCCTCTGTGTGTGTAGTGTGGTGTGTGTGTTGTTATGTGTGTGGGGGTGTGATGTGTGTGTGTGTGTGTGTGTGTGATCAGTGAGTGTGTGTGTGTACTAGTGAGTTGTGTGTGTGTGTGTGTGTGTGTGTGTGTGAGTGAGTGGAGTGGGAGTGAGTGTGTGTGTGTGTGTGTGTGTGTGTGTGTGTAGTAGTGAGTGAGGGGGGGGGGTGGGGGGGGGTGTGTGTGTGTGTGTGTGTGTGTGTGTGTAGTGTGTGTGTGTGTGTGTGTGTGTGTGTGTGTGTGTGTGTGTGTGTGTGTGTGTGTGTGTGTGTGTGTGAGTGAGTGAGTGAGTGTGTGTGTGTGTGTGTGTGTGTGTGTGTGAGTGAGTGAGTGAGTGAGTGAGTGTGTGTGTGTGTGTGTGAGTGAGTGGTTGCAGGGGTCAAGTCACAACTTCTGACCCCGCCTCTTCACTGTTCGCTACTAGGTCACTCTTCCTGCTTTATGAGCTTTATCATACCTCTCCTTAAAGCTATGTATGGATCCTGCCTCCAATATATCACTTCCCAGACTGTTCCACTTCCTGACAACTCTGTGACTGAAGAAATACTTCCTAACATCCCTGTGATTCATCTGAGTCTTAAACTTCTTCAGCTCTGGAACATTCTGTCTCTGTCCACCTTTTCGATTCCTTTCAGTATTTTATATGTCGTTATCATATCCTCCCTATCTCTCCTGTCCTCAAGTGTCGTCAGGTCGATTTCCCTTAACCTCTCCTCGTAGGACATGCCCCTTAGCTCCGGGACTAGTCTTGTTGCAAATCTTTGCACTTTCTCTAATTTCCTTACGTGCTTGGGTAGGTATGGGTTCTAAATTTTTGCTGCATACTCCAATATAGGCCTAACGTACACAGTGTACAGGGTCCTGAACGATTCCTTATTGAGATGTCGGAATGCTGTTCTTAGGTTTGCTAGGCGCCCGTATGCTGCAGCAGTTATTTGGTTGATGTGCGCCTCAGGAGATGTGCCTGGTGTTATACTCACCCCAAGATCTTTTTCCTTGAGTGATGTTTGTAGTCTCTGGCCCCCCTAGACTGTACTCCGTCTGCGGTCTTCTTTGCTCTTCCCCAATCTTCATGACTTTGCACTTGGTGGGGTTGAACTCCAGGAGCCAGTTTCTGGACCAGGCTTGCAGCCTGTTCAGATCCCTTTGTAGTTCTTCTTGGTCCTCGTCCGATTGAATTCTTCTCATCAACTTCACATCATCTGCAAACAGGGACACTTCTGAGTTTATTCCTTCCGTCATGTCGTTCACATATATCAGAAGCAGCACCGGTCCTAGGACTGATCCCTGTGGCACCCCACTCGTCACCGGCGCCCACTCTGACACCTCGCCACGTACCATGACTCGCTGTTGTCTTCCTGACAGGTATTCCCTGATCCACTGCAGTGCCTTCCCTGTTATCCCTGCCTGGTCCTCCAGCTTTTGCACTAATCTCTTGTGTGGAACTGTGTCAAACACCTTCCTACAGTCCAAGAAAACGCAATCTACCCACCCCTCTCTCTCTTGTCTTACTGTTGTCACCCTGTTATAGAACTGCAGTAGGTTTGTGACACAGGATTTCCCGTCCCGTCGTTGATAAGCTCATTCCTTTCTAGGTGCTCCACCACTCTTCTCCTGATACTCTTCTCCATGACTTTGCATACTATACATGTCAGTGACACTGGTCTGTAGTTTAATGCTTTGTGTTTATCTCCTTTTTTAAAAATAGATACTATATTTGCTGTCTTCCATACTTCAGGTAGTCGCCCTGTATCGATAAATGTGTTGAAGATTCTTGTTAGTGGTACACATAACGCTTCTGCTCCCTCTCTCAGGACCCATGGAGAGATGTTATCTGGCCCCCATCGCCTTTGAGGTATCTAGCTTGCTAAGCAGCCTTTTCACTTCTTCCTCGGTTGTATGTATTATGTCCAACACTTGATGGTGTACCCCACCTCTCCGTCTTTCTGGAGTCCCTTCTGTCTCTTCAGTGAACACTTCTTTGAATCTCATGTTGAGTTCCTCACATACTTCGCGGTCATTTCTTGTGATCTCCCCTCCTTCCTTCCTCAGCCTGATTACCTGGTCCTTGACTGTTGTTTCCCTCCTGATATGGCTGTACAACAGCTTTGGGTTAGATTTGGCTTTCGCTGCTATGCCATTTTCGTATTGTCGTTGGGCCTCCCTTCTTACCTGTGTATATTAATTTCTGACTCTACGACTGCTCTCCTTATTCTTCTGGGTCCTTTGCCTTCTATACTTCTTCCATTCTCTAGCACACTTGGTTTTGGCCTCGCTGCACCTTTTGGTGAACCACGGGCTCATCCTGGCTTTCTCGTTATTTCTGTTACCCTTGGGTACAAACCTCTCCTCAGCTTCCTTGCATATTGTTGTCACATATTCCATCATCTCGTTTACTGACTTCCCTGTCAGTTCTCTGTCCCACTGAAACCCCGTGCAGGAAATTCTTCATGCCGTGTAGTCCCCTTTCTTGTAGTTTGACTTCATTCGTCCTGCCCTTCCTGCTTCCCTCTCCACTTGTAACTCTACTATGTATTCGAAGCTCAGTACCACGTGTCACTGGCCCCCGAGGAGTCTTGCATATATGATGTCCTCAATATTTGCACTACCCAAGGTAAATACTAGGTCCAGTCTTGCTGGTTCATCCTCTCCTCTCTCTCTGGTAGTATCCCTTATGTGTTGGTACATGAGGTTTTCCAGTACCACCTCCATCATCTTAGCCCTCCACGTTTCTGGGCCTCCATGTGGATCGAGGTTCTCCCAGTCAATTTCCTTATGATTGAAGTCACCCACAATCAGCCGTTTTGCCCTGCTCACACGAGCCCTTCTGGCCACTTCAGCCAGTGTGTCAACCATCGCCCTGTTACTCTCATCATACTCTTGCTTTGGCCTCCTGCTGGTCTGTGGTGGGTTATATATCACTGCAATTACCATCTTGGGACCTACAGACTGAAGTGTTCCTGTTATGTAGTCTCTTGCTTCTCCTCTGTCTCTTCTCTCCAGCTCATCATAATCCCATTGGTTTTTGATGAAGTGTCACTCCTTCACCCCCTCCGTTCCCTCTGTCTTTCCTCAGGATCTGATATCCTGCTGGAAAGATGGCATCTGTTATCATTCCTGTGAGCTTGGTTTCTGTGAGAGCTATGATGTCCGGTGATGCCTCTTTGATTCTTTCGTGTCACTCCTCCCACTTATTTGTTATTCCATCAGCGTTGGTGTACCATACCTTCAGTTTCCTCTCCATCACTGTGCTCTGGGGAGTCTGTGGGGGTGTTGGACCTGGCAGTGTGCTGTGGGAGTCTACAGCATAGTGTGGGGTGGGGGCTGTAAGTTTGGATTGTGGGTTGTGTTGGGATAGTGTGTTTGGCTGTGAGGTTCCGAGGGTGGTTCTGTGTGTGCTTGTGCTTGTTGCTCTGCCCTGCTCTGGTTTTCCTCTGCTGACTCTGTCCTTGTCTCTCTTCCTAGCCCCTTTCGTTTCTGTGTCCTCTTCCTTAGCTGCTATCGTTCTATTCTTGTTCATTCACGGTCTAGGAACACCTTCTTGTATGTTGATGATTCCTTCAGCCATGGTTTCTCTTGCAGGATCCTGTTCCGCACTGTTTCTGTCTTGTGTGTGTGTGTGTGTGTGTGTGTGTGTGTGTGTGTGTGTGTGTGTGTGTGTGTGTGTGTGTGTGTGTGTGTGTGTGTGTATGACTGGTGTGTGTGTAATAAACACCTACATACAGGCGTCGTGTATACATACAAGATCATTATACAAAGTATACATACATACATATAGATCAGGTGAGACGGGGTGCACTTCTCACTTCCTCCCAAACACGTTTCGCACAGGCCGGGCAAGATGTGAGCCTCCACAAGCCACGCAGTGCAGACGAAATGTTCACTCAACACAGAGTTTCGTCCAATGTTGGGGCAAAACATTATCTAAAATGAAGACTTCCTATGTCCCAGCCAACTCAAGAAATTTGCAAACACTTTCAACCCTCCCCCACTCAGAGGGCTCTTGATCCAAGGAACTGGATCAAACCTACTACTCTTCTTGCCCAACTTGCCCTTTGAAAGCAACCCCCCACACTCAAAATTCCCTCTCCCACCCAAAAAAAATATTTTTGCCCTCCTCCAGTCCAATTTTTTTCCATATCACAATTTACATAGATTATTAAACATATATATATATATATATATATATATATATATATATATATATATATTATTTTTCATACTTACTAGTATACATTATGTACAAAATATATATTTCCTTATAAATTTTGTCTTTGGTTCACACTTATATATATATATATATATATATATATATATATATATATATATATATATATATATATATATATATATATATATATATATATATATATATATATATATAATTTGTCCTCTTATAAAAGTGCATATATATAAATTATATAAATTCACAGGTGGGTTCTTGTGTGAACAAGGCAAAATTGGGTGTGGTATGAGGCTTCCCAGCCTATATTTCACACCTAGGAGTGCCTGTAGGTGCCAGTGGCAGGTGCCTCAGGTGCTTCAGGTGCCAGGGGCAGGTGGCTCAGGTTTTGTCATGGGGCGGGGGCGGTGGTGGCTCCCTGCAGTAGCAGAATTTGCGAAGGTGTGGGTGGGTGTGCATGACGCAGTGCGGTTGGTCACCGTACTTGTTGGTCCTGCTGACGTCCTCCATCTGTGAGTGAGAGAAACGTTGTAGGGTGAGAGAAATGTTTTTGGGGGTGAGGGAAACGTTTTGGGGGTGAGGGAAACGTTTTGGGGGTGAGGGAAACGTTGTGGGGGTGAGAGAAACGTTGTGGAAGTGAGGGAAACGTTATGGGGGTGAGAGAAACGTTGTAGGGGGTGAGAGAAACGTTGTGAGGTGAGGGAAACGTTGTGGGGGTGAGAGAAACGTTGTGTGGGTGAGGTGCATAAAGATGTGTGGGAAGCTTTAGTCACACCTGTCACACTCACACCTGTCACAGTTACACCTGTCACAGTTTCAACGTGTTTATCCAGAAACAAGTTTGATCGGCTTTACGTTTCTACTTTCATCTACCTTGAGATTAGCCACAAGAGTTGCCTAAAAATCTACTTTAAAATTTACCGTGCGATCTAACTCGATATCTACCTTGACAGCGATCTTGATAGCTATCCTGGGCAAGGAAGGACAGCACCCACCTTGACGGTAGAGAAAGGGAGTAAATAGACTATCCTAGAGGAGACTGGAGGGAAGGGATCTTGACAGATACCCCGCAGAAGAGAGTCCGGAGGACCTACCTTGACGGAAAAGGTGTCAAGTCTGATGTTATAGGCCAAGGAGGCTTCGAAGTGGGCGTGACCTGGGCTGGTATGCAAGTGGACCTGGTACACCACTTCGCTCACCTCTGTCTCGTCCGTCAAATCAGGCACGAACCCGTCCACGTCCGCGTTCTTCTTGTACGTCAATAGACCTGTTGACAAACCCCATAGGTGAGAGGATACTTGAGGACACACAGAAGAAGACACATAGTAAGGAGAAACACCAATAAGGTATAAGAAGCAGGTCAGGTATAACTGGTCAGTTACTCTTAAGAGATGACAATTCATCTCAGAGATGCTGGGACAGATGAGATATGCTGAGACGAAATAAAAGATGATGGGGTAGATTAGACGTTTTAAGAACAGATGAAAGATGCTAAGAAGAGATATGCTGGGAACGGATAAGAGATAATATAAACAGATGGAAGACACTAGGAACAAACGAGAGATAGTAGAACCAGATGAGAGACACCAGGAATAGATGAGAAACGCTAAAAGCAACACAGAGGCATTAGAGCAAGTACAACCAGATAGAGCCGATAAAGCTATATCTAGGGCCGACCCACAGATAAGCAGCAACAATGATCTTCCTTACCTTTAGTAGGAAGTAGTTTCCCAGCCCAGGTGATTTTCTGTATGGTTAGTTCGTGGCACAGGGCACGCTGTGGGGCTGTATAAGTGTTGATGTAGTGTACCAGAGCATGGGCAGCTCTTTGTACCCTCTGCTCCTCCACGCCCACTCTCTCCCAGCTCAAACAGGCGCACCAGTGCGGCTCTATGAACGCATCTACGCAAGTGCGCGAGGTGGGTATCTGAGGATAGAGCCAGTTGGATAGTTTTAAAGTTGTGCCATTGTGCGTAGTGGGCAGAAGGGAAGGAGGGGGCACTGTAGGCACCAATTTACCTCTGTAGTATAGTTAACAATAGTTTGAATTCAAATGAAGGGATTAGAATATACTGTAATGTGTATGTGCTGAGAGATATACATCTCTCCATGTGAGATTCACACACAATTCACGCAATGTACCGAGAGGTGCACACCTCTTGGTGGATATACCCTTGAGGATACACTCCTCTCTGTGTATATACCCTGAGAGACACACATCTCTGAGTATATATATGTAAACAAATATGGGTTAAGCATACTGTCTACATCGAATGTAGACAGTGTGCTTATCCTGCTTCTGTTTACATATACACTGTGGTCACCAAAAAATTTACGTCCAGTCTGCAGATACAGCAACAATATCTAAGAAGTCGAATGAGTAAGAGAGAGAAAGGTCACTCTCATCTTATATGTCATAGCAACTTGTCAGCTCGTAGATGAGACACATGTATAATACCTCAGTAACTTTACTGATGAGACTTTTCGCCTACCAGCGAGTTTTTTTTTAGGGCAATACGGAGAATTTATTGTGGAGACAGTAGACGTGGAGAGGGAATTTTGAGGTGTTCAGTCTCTCAGCCTTGATAGAAGGTGTTCAGTCTCTCAGCCTTGATAGAAGGTATTCGGTCTCTCAGCCTTGATAAGTGCTCAGTCTATAAACCTTGATAGAAGGTGTTCAGTCCTCAGACTGTGACAAACGTAAAGCAGATGTTTAGTCCTTTAGACCTTTAGATGTTCAGACCCTTAGAGCTCAGGGACTAAAACTCTCAAAATTACTTCTTCACTTCTACTGTGGGAGAAACATGTCCACGATGAAGATACCCAAGTGTTGCACTATGTTTTTCTGATCAACTTAAAGGTGCTGTGTGCCCTTTACACGGTGATATATGTCAGTTCATCATATAAATACAACCAAGTCCCAAATTTTATGGTATATATTTTATAAATTAAGTTTAATAATCAGTCAGTGTCTTGAGTTCGTTGTCCTCAAGAGTGAGACACAAGCCACGATTCTGACATTTTTTTAAAATTTTTTAACGCACCGACCGTCTCCCACCGAGGCAGGGTGACCTGAAAAAAGAAAAAACGAAAGCTTTTCTGTTTACATCTAGTAATTTATACAGAAGGGGTTACTAGCCACAGTTTGTTTTTTCTAATTATTTATTCTGCTAGTCCTAGGTACCTTCCCTTCTTTGATACCCTCTGCTGATTGGGATCCACATCGATGTTTCTGAAAAATAAAATATGAACTGGCTCTCTCACAGACGTATGGGTCTGATCCCCCTGATTGGGATTTATATAGGCGAATATTCCAGTCAATCCTGATTGCCTTTCTATTCCCCCCAGGTATTATGTGACCCCGTAGAGGTCAGACAGCCCCCCTGACGCACCCCCGAGACTCACCTGGCTGAAGAGTGATATACCTCTCTCGGTGACCTGGCCAAGGCGTGCCCCGGAGAAGTGTAGGACGTCCTGCATGGTAGGGTACAGGTCGAAGGGCGTGGTGAGGCGGTGCACGTTCATCCTGAAGGTGCAGTGTTGGTGTTCAGTGGTGCACCACTCTGGTCATCTTAACTCTTTCAGGTACTAACACACATACATAGGCAAAATATATATATATATATATATATATATATATATATATATATATATATATATATATATATATATATATATATATATATATATATATATGACTCCACAGCAGGATTCGAACCTGAAAACTCGGAATCAAAGTACAAAGTACTTTATCCACACAGTTCTGGAGTCTGGCTGTGTGGATAAAGTACTGTGTACTCTGATGCCGACTTTGCAGATTCGAGTCCTGCTGTGGACCGAGAGATAATGTTTGTATATAAATTACTCCATACTCTTTTTTTCACTCTGCATAAGTATATATTAGATCTTCTAAGACTAAAAGTTACATTTACTCAGTACACAACCCCATCTACAGTGACATCACGTACCTCTGTCAAGACTCAACTAGACTGGTAAACACGCCTTTCCTTCCCTACAGACTCTCACTTAAGCTATATTCTCATATCAAACTTTATTTTTTATAGCTTTCATCCAAGAATATATACACCGTGAGGTGTATATCTCTAAGTATATACATTCTTAGAGTTTACTTTAATCCCTGTGTCAGGGATGACAGTATTTTTGACTGGTAGTGAGCACGTGACACACAACCTTAATGATTCTCGTGAAGTTGATAGGTTTCAAACCTCCATTAGTCAAGCAACCAACAGCCTATCACTTACTCTCACCATCTGCTATATGCCTATTAAGCGACATATGCATATCACAAGAAGAACGGATGCTAGCTAATAAATCAATGTAATTATACAAAGAAACTATGCACCTTGCTAATCAATCACTCTCAGCTAAAAGTCAGTACCTGACCAACCAGGCTGTGGTTCGTACGTCAGTTTGCGTGCGGCCAGCAGTAACAGCCTGGTTGATCAGACCCTGAACTACCATGAAGCCTGGTTTTAGACCGAGCCGCGGGGGCGTTGACCCCCGAAACCCTCTCCAGGTAAACTCCAGGTAAACATCTGCAGTGTGCCGGTACTGTGTTCTATATAACAGTTACAAGGTGGGAACAGACGCTAGTATGTTTCTCTGTCCTATTTCATCACATGGAATCTGACAGGAAATCCTATCGTTAGTATAAGGAACACTGATGGATGTGAGAGGACGACCCACATGAGACAAAAAACGACTCCCAGCTGATGTCCTCTTCAGCAGATACTCTGGATGTCGAATCAAACAACTTCTCGATTCATTTTTCGTGTGATGTGGGTTGTCCTCTCTCAAGGCTTCCATTTTTAAGTGTCTTGACGCTGTCCCACCTGACGTTGTCAGCGGCTGACGGGTAAGTGTCCTTGAGCACCTTGGGCAGCACCAGTGCCATGAAGGGGAGCCGCTCCTCCTGCTTGCCCTGCTGAGTGCCTCTGATGGTGGTGAACCTGTCAATAGTTTTGATTTTAAAATGAATATTACCTCAAGGTTATATGAATGAGATTCATTTATAATTAACAGAATTTATGAGTAATTTAAGCTATGACTGACATGTCACTCATACACTGTACTTGACATGTCACTCATACACTGTACTTGACATGTCACTCATACACTGTACTTGACATGTCACTCATACACTGTACTTGACATGTCACTCATACACTGTATTTGACATGTCACTCATACACTGTACTTGACATGTCACTCATACACTGTATTTGACATGTCACTCATACACTGTACTTGACATGTCACTCATACACTGTATTTGACATGTCACTCATACACTGTACTTGACATGTCACTCATACACTGTACTTGACATGTCACTCATACACTGTACTTGACATGTCACTCATACACTGTACTTGACATGTCACTCATACACTGTATTTGACATGTCACTCATACACTGTACTTGACATGTCACTCATACACTGTATTTGACATGTCACTCATACACTGTACTTGACATGTCACTCATACACTGTACTTGACATGTCACTCATACACTGTACTTGACATGTCACTCATACACTGTACTTGACATGTCACTCATACACTGTATTTGACATGTCACTCATACACTGTACTTGACATGTCACTCATACACTGTACTTGACATGTCACTCATACACTGTACTTGACATGTCACTCATACACTGTACTTGACATGTCACTCATACACTGTATTTGACATGTCACTCATACACTGTACTTGACATGTCACTTATACACTGTACTTGACATGTCACTTATACACTGTACTTGACATGTCACTCATACACTGTACTTGACATGTATCCTGACCAAATCTTTGTTGCAATCCCAGCGTGCTGGGTCATGTGTCATATGTTAGCCTTTAAAAGTCTATTCTTCACAGTGGTTATTTTAGACACACACACACACACACACACACACACACACACACATATATATATATATATATATATATATATATATATATATATATATATATATGCAGAACAATCCACATAGGGATGGAAATCTTTAACTTATGATCTTTCGTTGCAAGATTAGCAACATACAGTATTTTGAAAGTTGTCTCTGTGAGGCAAGGCAGAAGCGTACAGCGTTGGGCCACGTTTGTGCCTTAATCCACGAGATAGAAATAGTGCAGAGTGCGGCATAAGATTGTAATGCGGGTGGAAATTGACGTTGTGGATGTGAAGCAGACCAGAAGAGGCGTACGAAAGTCATCACGAGGAAAGTAAAAGAATGAATTAAGTGATAAAGAGAGAACTAGATAATACAAGAGGAAAAAACGATAGATTTCTTTCCTCTGAGAGACAAGGCAATGAAAAAAAATTTATGTCGAGAGAGGAGAGTGTAAACACTGAAGGCTCGACCCTCCGTCAAAGACTTACGTGGAAAAGGTTGTGGATAAGGAAAACTAATGAAGAGAATAACGAAAGAGGAGATAAAGAAGTAAAGCCAATAAGTTCATAAACTAGAACAGGGATAGAAAGGAACCCTGTTGAGACGTTTCGCCCGTGGAACAAGCTTCTTCACTGGCTAAATAAGCCTTTTCCAGAGGCGAAACGTCCCATTAAAATCTCTAGCTGTGTCTTCTCCAAGGAGAGAAGAGACATGCTCTATCTCCTGGTCCCTCCTGCGGGTTGATAAATGAAACACTTGTACATCATTTGGGCATCTTTAATATGGAAACGTTTCGCCCAGCATTGGCTTCATCAGTCCAGTGAAGAGAAAATCTGAGATAATCAGTCTCTCAGCCTGGGACTAAGGGGACTGATCACCTCGAATTCCTCCTCATCTACCATCTTCCTTTGCACTGACGAAACGTCTCCAGAATAAAGAAACCCAAATATTAAACAGGTGTCTTATTTATCAACTTGTCGGTTTCTAACCCCATTTATTCACCCATAACTGCGGGTGGAGGACCCAAAGGTTACGGTGGGTGACGGCGCACCTGTGTCCGTGGTCGCTCATCACCACCAGGATGGTGTTGTTGAGGTGTCCGTCGCGCCTGAGTGACGTCAGCAGCTGCAGGAGGTCGTTGTCAGCCACGGACACCAGGTTGTAGTCGTCGTGCGACAACTCTGCGTGGAAGGCGAAGCCGAACTTGGGAGAGTTCTTGTACTCGCTCATGAAGGCGTGTACGTAGTTGAAGAACACCTGACGGGGGAGGATGTTGTGAATACTTGACGGGGGAGGATGTTGTGAGCACTTGACGGGGGAGGATATTGTGAACACTTGACGGGGGAAGATGTAGTGAACACTTGACGGGGGAAGATGTAGTGAACACTTGACGGGGGAAGATGTAGTGAACACTTGACGGGGGAGGATGTAGTGAACACTTGACGGGGGAGGATGTAGTGAACACTTGACGGGGGGAGGAAATGTAGAGTAAATAAAGATGTTTACAGCAGGAACAGCCTTTATCAAAGCAACGTATCGCCCTGAGCGAAACGTATTACCTTATACGTGATCTTCTTGCAAGTCATCTGAACTTGTAGATAATATAACTTTAGTGAAGCATTTTTCCATTTCATGGATTTTATAGAAAATCCGTAATTAGGGAGTATAAAAAAAATCCTGTACCAACACACATAGCTCCAGCTGCTGGGCCCGAGAACTTACCTTGTGTCGAGGCGTAGCCTTGAGACACAGCTTGGGATGGTTCTTGTACTCCGGGTAGGTGGCCACGAAGAAGGGCCTCATATAATGGTCCGTGGGAGAGGCATCAAACCCACGGAGGCGGTACTGGAAGGTGCCGATATGGGGCTGGTCCTCCGCGAACACTGCCAATCATACACTACCTTAGAAATACCGAAATCATACTCAAACCTACTGTATATTTGTATATCGCTGGCATTAACTCCCTCGTGGCCTGGTGTATAAAGCTCTTGCTTCACACCGTGAGTGTCCGGGTTCGATTCCCGGCGAGGGTTGAAACATTGGGCGTGTTTCCTTACACCAGTTGTCTATGTTCCCCATTAGTTAAATGGGTATCTGGGTGTTGTGTCCCATCCTGGGACCCAACTGACCTGATTTGCCCGAAATGCTCAGCATAACAAGGGGTTTTCTATATAGTACTATGTCATTGATGTCAGCTAGGACTGTATACCTTGTACATGTACTTGCAGAAATAAATATTATTATTATTATTATTATTATTATTATTAAGGGATCACTCAGTTTGTGAAACCTGGATCTCACAGGAGGCTCCAAGCACCTAGAAATTGATGTATAAACATACTTCTGAGTGTATGTGGTAGCAGGTGGGTGTATGAAAGATGTATGTTGATACTTCTGAGTGTATGTGGTAGCAGGTGGGTGTATGAAAGATGTATGTTGATACTTCTGAGTGTATGTGGTAGCAGGTGGGTGTATGAAAGATGTATGTTGATACTTCTGAGTGTATGTGGTAGCAGGTGGGTGTATGAAAGATGTATGTTGATACTTCTGAGTGTATGTGGTAGCAGGTGGGTGTATGAAAGATGTATGTTGATACTTCTGAGTGTATGTGGTAGCAGGTGGGTGCATGAAGAATGAAATGTGTCACAAACATTATTCTGGTTATCAAAGCTTACGTACCGTTATACAGCTCTTAAATACAACACTATCCTTGTTACTGAAGCTTACCATGCCCTTGTACAAGCTCTAAAATACGTTACTAATAGAGGCCTTTACATGTACAGGCTCTAACCTATAACGCACAGAAACTCCTCAATAAAACTAAAGGCTCTTCGTCAGTTCCACGAGAAAATAACTGGAAAATCTACAACGCTAAACCATAGTGTGCATTTCCTTACTGTCTTCCCATGACATTAAGAATCTTCAACATCATAATTACTGAAACGGTCACAGAAATGCCTTTGCCAAGTATTCCATTCGTGGTTTTCGGAAGGTGTTGTGACATCAGTGCTGAGCCAAGCACTGGACGTCCTGAACTAAAGGGGTTCTTACCCTTTTTAAGATTACAGACCTTCTTTATATTGCCCCTATGTCCCCATACCCCTTTCACCAGATTGTGGTATCATCAGCATCAACATCAACAGTCCTATAAGATACCAGTATGACTTCAAAAGATGTCAACAGTTTGGTTTTACTTTACATATGGATAACTAGGAACAAAATAAATGATAGTTTATTCTAAACGAGCAACAATTTTTTTTAAACTGTTCAGAGATCGAGTTCCATACCCCCCTTATTTGGTTACCATACCCCTAATGGGTATGGATACTCCCGGTTAAGAACCCCTGATCTAAGGACTCACTGGTGATATAACCGTTCTTCTTGAAGTCGTTCCAGATGAAGGGGTAAGTGTTGACATACTGAGCTCTCTCCCCCATCCTCCTTCGCGTCTCAGGTAATTCCAGCTCAGTCTTACCTAGTACAGTAAACAACAACACTTCAAAATCACACATAGAACACCTCTCATTATATATATATATATATATATATATATATATATATATATATATATATATATATATATATATATATATACCGAGGGGTGTGCATCTCTCAATTTATATACACCGAGAGGTGAGTCCAGAGCATTTTTATATGGAAATACGAATGGATATAATATATATGAAGATGAAGAACAAGGTCTCAAAGACCCACCTGTCAGTATAGGAATCAGCTGTTGCGGTGTCCCATCCCCGACAATATTATACCCCTCCATCACGTGACCCCCTAACGTATCCGTCAGGAAGGCGTAGGTCTTGGGCAGAGTGCGTATGAACGTGTTACGCGAAAGGGAATCGAAGCCAAGCATCAGGAAATTGAGTTTCAGAGCATTTTCGGGCACCTTATCCCACGATGTCTGAGATCGTAGATCCTCGTCCCTCCGGATTCCAGCTATCGTATTCTCCCATCTTCAAAACACATACAAAAAAAATCATTAATATATTTAGTTTTAAGGACGTTGTCACTCGAAAATAATGATTTTTTAAAGTATTTAAATTTAGATTTTGCTATAGAAATGGCTAGTTTATTGTGCACCCCATAACCATCCAGTGGAGGGTAGCGCAAGAGCATACGGATGCACAAAAGGCCCAGGAACTATACCCCAAAAGAGTTAACAGGAGTACATCTGGATTTACATCTACAGTTCACTTATCTGTTACAAGCAAATTTAGGAAATTTGCTTACTATATATGATATCTTATTTTCATTAACAAGACGTCTTGACATGTAACATAGGTTATTATGTTGTCTATCTCTGTATTCCCAAAACACTGAATGGAAAAATGCTTTCTCTGGGAAAGAAAGCATTCTGAATGCTTTCTCTGGCACCTCGAAGGAGGTTGCAGAACGAGCTTTCATTACGGCAACGTTTCGCTCTGTGTAGAGCTTGATGAAGCTCTTGATAAGGCTCTGCGCTGGGCGAAACGTGAGTACGAAGGCTAATCGCTGACGGTACTGAAGAAACGAAGGAGGTGCAGATCAAACCTTGACGGGGACAACGTTTCGCCTTGTGGAGGGATTTGATGAAGCTCTTGAAGCTCTACACTGAGCGAAACGTTGCTGAAATAAAAACTGGTTCTCCAACGCGCCATAAAAACGTGCCCATATCTTTTCACTAATAATAAAGACAAATTAATTTTTATTATATTCGTTATTATAATTATTATTATTATTAATTATTATTATTATTATTATTATTATTATGATTTAAATTAGTATTATTTTAATTATTATTAGCAGCAATAGCAATAGTAGTAGCATCATAATCATCATAATTATTGTTATTAGTTGTAGTAGTGACATTATTATTATCATTAATATTGTCATTATTATTATTATTTAATAGAAAAGCGCTAAGCCCGTTGGGGCCACACAGGGCCTGGGAGACAGGCATCCCAAGAAATCTTCAGCTAGAGTGCGTGTGTATAGAGGGAAGGGGGGGGGGACAGAAAAGAAGAGCTCCACTTCCTCGAACGAAGAGCCCTCCACTGCCAGAACGACTCACGTCTTGCCGTCCTTGGCCGTGCAGGAGACGACGTAGAAGTCGCTGTTGGTGAAGACAAAGGTGTCGTGGGTGGTGGTGGTGAGGCCGCGACGTACGGCGTCGTCCCCGTCCCTCACCAGCTCTGAGCAGGAGACAAAAAAAACGACATGTTAATAAATTAGACACATGTGCAACACTTGGGAATCTTTATTGAGGAAACGTTTCGCCACACAGTGGCTTCATCAGTCCTATACTAAGAAGAGTAGTGAGAATCAGGAGCTTGAGGTAATCAGTCCTTCAGTCGATGTAATCAGTCGATCATTCTTGAAAAATTGAGAGACTGATTACCTCAAACGTTTCTGATCTTCACCATTATACCTTGTATAGGACTGATGAAGCCACTGTGTGGAGAAACGTTTACTCAGTATAGATAACAAAGTATTGCCCATGTGAAAAAAAAAAAAATTAATGGGTTGCTTAGAGCTTACAGCGGCTCTAACATGTTACATTATGCTGGCTACATATCCTTGTAAAAGATTTAAAAGACTTTAAATTGGTTAACAAAACTTCAATATATATATATATATATATATATATATATATATATATATATATATATATATATATATATATATATATATATATATATATATATATATATATATATATATAAATGAAATCACGAAACAAGTGATTTTGTCTATACAATACATAAGCAAACTCGCCTGTAAAGGAACACTCCACGTCACCATGTTCCTTCCGTGTTCGCCCGGTAATGGTCGCTACTGAACCCGACACCGACACCCATTCCGGCTCCTCGCTGCAGCGGATCGGGTCCACGTTGTGGAAGAAGCGGTAGATCTCCGGGTTCTTCACATCCAGAATGGGGTGTTGACACGCTAGGTGGGCTGGGCTGGAGAAAAAAGGCGAAAAAGTTATAAGTGAAAAAAAACCCATAAATCACACAATTGCAAATGGACCAGGAAAGATAAATTAGCGGGAATTCCAAAATATTAGACACTTGCATTCTAAATTGATTTTTAGTAGATAATTTAGAATTTCCTTATTTTTTCATAAATTATCATGACTTTCAATGACGTTTAGTATCTGAACCGCCTTTTAAGTGGGAAGAATTGATCGAAATCTCAGAATTTCATATTTAACTGCAAATCATAGTAAGATATTGCCAAGAATTATATACACGAGAGGTGTATTTCTCTTAGTGTCTATACAATGAGAATTTAATCTCTAATTTAGGTATTAAAGTATTCTCGTCTGGTGGTGAAGAGGCTATGAGTACACACACACGATGCACGTTAATGCACACCATGCCAGAAAATCAATTAAAACCACCCACAGAAAAGGTGAGTGAGGTTTCAACATATATTACAAGTACCTGGAAATAGCGTTGTCTCCGTGGTTCACGTTACGGCGTATTAAAGCTCTGTTGACAGACATGCAGTGATCAGTGTCCGGTACTTCGACTCAAATATAGCTACTAAAAAAAAAAAGATACCGTAAAATACTTAAATAATTGTAAATAAATAGCATGAAGCATGCAACACTTAAGGGGAAAACATCCACACATGCAACTGTAAATTAAAGGTAAATATTTTTTACACTGAACAGAAATGTAAAAATATAGTTAATTTAGTAGTTAGACTGTTGGGTTTAGTCCTGACTCTTTCTCTTCTACTTCAGCTCTTCCTCTCACCGGCTATTCTTCTTCTGTCCCCACTTCCCCCTCGCCCCTAGTGGGTCCTTACCTGAGAGTCTGAACTAACTAACTAAATAGTTAATTTTCTCTGGGCGGGCGGGGGGGGGGATGGGGAGTACATTTAAAAATAGACTAACAACAGAGAAAATCTTTTATATCGGTTAATAAGACGTGTGTGTATCTTCATGAAGACACCTAGGCGTTGCACATGTCTTCACGAAGACACCTAGGCGTTGCACATGTGTCTTATCCATCAACTTGTTGGCACTGTTCATCAGTGAATAAGGCACATATGTATCACCCACGCATCTTCATAAAGAAACCTAGGTGTTACACATGTGTATTCACAAAGACACCTAGGTGTTACACATGTGTATTCACAAAGACACCTAGGTGTTACACATGTGTATTCACAAAGACACCTAGGTGTTACACATGTGTATTCACAAAGACACCTAGGTGTTACATGTTGCACTCTCTGAAAAGGACGCAATAAATATTTTTTACATATTGCTTTTTCATATAATTTTATATTGCCGATGTTTTCATTAACAGCTAAAATAAAAACTTCATACTTTATATTATTATCTGACTTATATTATTAGCTTATGTAGGTGGGATGTAACAACGGAATCTCTCATTATGCACGTTGTTTGAGAGTTTTAATTAGCTGCCAACGCTGCTAACTACCTACCTGCTTGTTTCACAGTTCGTGCTGGCCCTACTTCTCTCTAAGAGCACTGCTCTTAGTTCTGTCTGAGAGAACGCTGTTCTCCTCAGCTCATGTTATTTAGACTGTTTTTTGATAGAGTATGTCTGCGATGGTGAGCCGAGACATACATCTAGTAACTCTAACTTCACATAGCATTATTTGACGTTTGAAGAGGTTGTGTGTCGGGAGATGCTCTCTATATATCTGGTCCCGAGTTCAACTCTTGACCTAATTTGTTTTGGCATCTACGCACTGTCGTAGTCGGGAAATTGGAATTGCTGAACTCAGTTTCAGTAATAAGAGAATTTAGCTTATACAGGGGAGATTTGCTGATGGTCTCACAGTTAGGATCGTTTTTCTCTCCTTGTTCGTTGCTTTACGCTGTGCTGTTCACTGTTCCTTGCTTTACGCTGTGCTGTTCACTGTTCCTTGCTTTACGCTGTGCTGTTCACTGCTGCTTCCACCATTACTGTTGTTTGGTGGATGGGTCGTCATACTGTTCAAGCAAGCTGTTTGATTGCCCTGATGGTCAAGAAATTACCTTATTTTGGGACTTGTTTTGTCAGTCACATTGTAAGTCGAGTATTACTGAGTCATACGGAGTATTACCGAACACATACACATACTTATTTTATTCTTGTATTAATGAGTGCATCTCGTAGCAACGCACCTGAATGTATATATTAAGAGTATTATAGAGTACAGTATATTATCCACAAGTGTCCATAGCACCATATCTGTTGCAGAATAAGTATGACGTATAAATATAATACGTTATACTCCAAGATTTGTGTAGGAGCTTATCTCCTTATTCACTTTACATTAACTGTAAAGATTACCACCTAGACACCTTGGCTATTTAAGATCTCAATATTTATTTAGTTGATTTGTATTCATCCAGTTGTAATGCAAAAGCGCTATTGAGAAGTCACCTAATTTTACAGAATAACTGAACTAGGATATACTCTGACCAACTGTTACAAAACCAGAAACCGGCTAGATTCTAGAGGGGGATCAATAAGTTGACCTTCTAGTATTCACTGGTGAGGTCTATACATAATAGATGTCGCAATTTGTAACGTTGCACATGTGTCTTAACCATCAGCACGTCGGCAATGTTTATTATTGAGGTTATAAGGGTGTTAACTCGCGAGCCGCCCTGCCCCGTGTGAAGGGTGGCATATTGATGACACTGTATTGACGTACCGTCGAGTGCTGCACGTCAATGGAAGTGGACGGAGGACTTGTGTAATCTACTGTAGAGGTTCAGCGGCGGGCCGTAGAACTTTTGTAGCGTACTATAGAGGTTAACCAGTGGCCGTAAAGCCTCTGTATCATACTGTAGAGCCTCTGTAGCATACTGTAGAGTCTGTAGATTTTCTGTAGCGTACTGTAAAGACTGTAGCATAATGTAGAGTCTTTAGATTTTCTGTAGTGTACTGTAGAGCCTCTGTAGCTACTGTAGAGTCTCTGTACCGTACTGTAGTCTCTGTAGGGCACTGCAGAGTCTGCAGCGTATTGTAAAGCCTCTGTAGCGTACTGTAGAGCCTCTGTAGCGTACTGTAGAGTCTCTGTTGCGTACTGTAGTCTTTAGCGTACTGTAGAGCCTCTGTTGCGTTCTGTAGAGTCTCCATTGCGTACTGTAGAGTCTCCATTGCGTACTGTAGAGTCTGTAGCGTACTGTAGTCTCTGTAGCGTACTGTAAAGTCTGTAGTGTACTGTAATTTCTGTAGCGTACTGTAATTTCTGTAGCTTACTATAGTCTCTGTAGCGTACTGTAGTCTCTGTAGCGTACTGTAATCTCTGTAGCGTACTGTAGAACCTCTGTAGCGTACTGTAGTCTTTGTAGCGTACTGTAGAGTCTCTGTAGCGTACTGTGGAGTCTGTAGAGTACTGTAGAACCTCTGTAGGATACTGTAGAGTCTATAGATTTTCTATAGCGTACTGTAGAGCCTCTGTAGCGTACTGTAGAGCCTCAGTATCGTACTGTAGAGTCTTTGTAGTGTACTGTAGAGTACTGTAGTCTCTGTAACGTACTGTAGAGTCTCTGTTGCGTACTGTAGAGTCTCTGTTGCGTACTGTAGAGTCTCTGTAGCGTACTGTAGAGCCTTTGTAGCGTACTGTAGAGCCTCTGTTGCGTACTGTAGAGTCTTTGTAGCGCACTGTAGAGCCTCTGTTGCATTCTGTAGAGCCTCTGTAGCGTACTGCAGACTCTTAGCGTACTGTAGAGTCTCTGTAGCGTACTGTAGTCTCTGTAGCGTACTGCAGAGTCTGTAGCGTACTGTAGAGTCTCGGTAGCGTACTGTAGAACCTCTGTAGGATACTGTAGAGTCTATAGATTTTCTATAGCGTACTGTAGAGCCTCTGTAGCGTACTGTAGAGCCTCTTTAGAGGTTTTATAGCATACTGTAGAGTCTCTCTAAAGCTGTAGCATATTATAGTCTCTTTAGAGCTGTAGTATACTGTAGAGTCTCCGTAGAGTTTCCGTAGCGTACTGTAAAGCCTCTGTAGAGCTGTAGCGTACTGTACAGCCTCTGTAGAGCTTCTGTAACGGACCCTAGACTTTCTCTAGTACTCAATAGAGCTTTTGTAGTTGGCCGTAGAGCTACAGTGGAGCCTCTGTAGCATAAAAGCATAGAACGTGGCGGTTTAGAGCTTCTGTCGGGGGGAGGGGGGGAGCGTAAAGCTTACATGGCGGTCCATAGAACTTCCTTAGGCTTGCTGTAGAGCTTTTGGTAGCGAGCCGTAGAGCTTAACTACCTCTCCAAGGCCCGCAATCGACCGGTCTCGTTTTCCAAGCTAGAATCCGGCATAAAAATGCAATACCTCTGGAATGCGGATACGCCCGCATTCTCTCACGAACGCCTCGAGAACCTAAACAAATCCTTTCAAGAGCTTTAAAGAGCCTTGAAGAGCCTCATCACCTAAAATTCCCTAAAGGAAATGTGTTCACGGCCCAATTCCAGCACCAGTGACCAGTGGCTTTGTGTACATATGCGTGATAAGGGTTAGGTGAGGAGAGAGTCGGAAAATAGGTACCTAGGCAGTCCCCTACGCTCACCTGAAAAGCACCAACACTCACCTGGGCACCCGACTCAGGTGAAAAGACACCTATTTAGCACCTGGAGTTAATTGCACAAAGATTTACCTGAAGAGGACCTACTCACCCGAGCACCTATTTACTTGATCATGTACTTATCTGAGAAGCTACCTAACTGGGCACCTACTTACCTGAGCAGGTACTTATCTGAGCACCTACTTATCTGGGCAAGTACTCATCTAAGCCCGTATTCATCAAAGCACCATCTCACCACACCTACTCACCTGGGCATTTACCCACCAGTCCACCTACTCACCACACCACCTACTCACCTCAGGAGGACGCGGTCCGGGATATCCACGAGAGAATTGAGAGTAAATAGGTGATATACTCCCATCCCAGCCAAGAGGAGCAGGAGGCAGGCAACCAGCCTCCGACCATGGAACCTGACAGTCAGCATCACCTGTGAGAAGGACAGACACCTATCAATATACCTGAAGGAGGCACCTATTGCTCGTCCGTGAGGAAAAAGCCGGTATTTTGTGGGGTTATGGTTATTCAGACACCCAGGAACCATTAGCGTTACCGCCCGCACTACCATCTAGCGGGCTGAGGCTAAGCTCCAGTTCCTGGGGTCTTATTTGCTTTAATTTCTACTCCTGGTAGTATTAACCTTACCAGGTGTGGAATTTTGGAGAATCACTTCACCTGCACTCTTCTCTTGATCAAGTAAGGTGATCTACCAGGAGTGTTTCTGTTCATTGTTTCTGATTTTCCTGGTTACCAGTAATGACACTGAAGTAGAATACCATCCTTTGTCTTTCTTCAATATTATGCTTGTCTAACTCTTATGTTCCAGTTATTTTTTGTTTATCAGCTCTGCTGCTGGCCTGGTCAACCAGGGTAGACGCTGGTAAACTGGAGCAAGATCCCTGTCTACTGGAGCAAGATCCCTGTCTACTGGAGCAAGATCCCTGTCTACGGGACGTAGTGGGACATTACGACTCTTCACCTTTCAAATCTTAATTGTGGTTCTGGAACCAAGTGGTGACAGGATTTTCCAGAACTTCGGGCGAACACCGCCACCCAGGGTAACCTACACCATTTCTTCCTAACATCAGAAGACCATCCTGGGCATTATATACTCCTGCCCTAACATCATACTGGAACCACAACGGCCATTTTTTTTATTTAATTTTAATTAAATCCTTAGAATATTATCATTATTATTCCTCGAGTCATTTATTTTTCCATTATTAATGTTGAGGCGAAAGGCGTTCCCCTGACACCGTCCTCAAAGCTCAGCCTTCTTGAAAATATAATTAATAATAAAAGGCACTCCATTACGAGCAATTCTGTTGCCATCAGAGCCGGATTTAGGGGAGGGGCACTGAGGCCCCCACCAAATGATGAAAAATATAATGACACATTATACTGAGAACTGAATAGATCGCAAAAAGAGAAAATGAATGCAAGAGTTTGCATTGTGGTGGGATTGTCATGTTGATTCATCTGATCGCTGGTGTTGCATCAACGGGATATACCTGGCTTATTATATATGAGTCTCACTTGCAAATGAACCGAAATACTGCCAAAATACATTATAAATCCAAATTTATTGTTTCATTTCTTTATCTTAAGAAACTGGTACGTATATTGAGAGTGGCGAGACTTTAACAAGGAGAAACGTAATGTATTTTAACCATTAGTTAGATATTTTTAATGCAAGGGCCCCCCCCCGCACCAAACTGGGCCCCAGGTCCCCCACCACCTAAATCCGGCACTGGTTGCCATAGTATAATTAGGGTCATCAAAGGTAATAATGATAGTTATAATAATTATGCTAATAAAAAACATTAGTAATAATGAAAGTAAATTACTTTAATTGCTATCGTCATGGGAAGCGCTAAATCAGTAAGGGCTATACAGCGCCTGGGTGAAAGAGGTCAGTCAATTTTGGCCCAGGGAAGGAGTGTAACTCTAATTCCTCGCATCAAGAGTCCGTCCGCAGAATTCAGGCATATTTCCCCCTGGAAGGGACTAGTTACTCCTGGGTGCCCCTCGAGGGAGGTCCCTTGACCCTGGTGAGGGGCTCTTGATCTAGGGAACTGGATCTCTGCTCCAGTTTCCTGAATTGAACCTGAATACCTTCCATTCTTCCCTCCCCACAGGCACTGTATAATCCCTACGGGTTTAGCGCTCCCCATGATTAATAACTGCTGGGTTAACAGGGGCACCTATTTACGGCTGGGTTAACAGGGGCACCTATTTACTGCTGGGTTAACAGGGGCACCTATTTACGGCTGGGTTAACAGGGGCACCTATTTACTGCTAGGTGAACAGGGGCACCTAGTTACTGCTAGGTGAACAGGAGTACCTAGTTACTGCTAGGTGAACAGGGGCACCTATTTCCTGCTAGGTAAACAGGGGCATTTACTGTTAGAACAGGGGCACTTATTTACTGCTAGAACAAGGGCACCTATTTACCTCTACGTGAATGGAGGAAGCAGGGGTTAGGAAACTTGTCCCATACTTCTGTACCCTTCCCCGGAATCGAACCTGGCCGCCTTCGATTGAGACCCGAAGGCTCTCATATGTGCTACCAGCACCTCGGAACACAAGACCTAGGTGATACCAAGCACTTCACAAGACCTAGGTGCTACCAGCACCTCACAGACCTAGGTGCTACCAGCACCTCACAGACCTAGGTGCTACCAGCACCTCAGACCTAGGTGCTACTAGCACCTCACAATACCTAGGTGCTTCCAGTACCTCACAATACCTAGGTGCTTCCAGTACCTCAAGACCTAGGTGCAACTAGCACCTCACAAGACCTAGGTGCTACTAGCACCTCACAAGACCTAGGTGCTACTAGCACATCACAAGACCTAGGTGCTACTAGCACCTCACAAGACCTAGGTGCTACTAGCACATCACAAGACCTAGGTGCTACTAGCACCTCACAAGACCTAGGTGCAACTAGCACCTCACAATACCTAGGTGCCTCCAGTACCTCACAAGACCTATGTGCTACTAGCACCACGCTACATTGGACATAGGTACACTAGCATCAGTCACCTCATTATCTTATCATATGGGCCTCAACACTGATATCCTATCACTGTGTCGATAGTGAAGCGATCTTGTTCCAAGGAATTAGAGCTCCTCTTCCTCGTATCTAACTTGATTACCTCTTATTTCTCCAATGAATGCAATAATAATATAATAATATTATAATAATATAATATGACAATAATATTAATACAATGATAATACAACAATAATAATTATTAATAATCATGAAAGGTACAGTCGACCATTACTAGCAATTCTCTATTAGCGTCATTAAAGCTAATAGAAATAGTATCTACGGTAAATGTGCCATAGTCATCTATACTAACCCTGACTATCGCAGTTGGTAGTCAGTATTGTTGACAGGGGGTGAAACAGCGTTCTGGGAGGCGCGTACGTTACAGCCTCGAGCGAAACTGCGTTGTTATAAAGATCTACGCTATTTGGGGCGTGTATTTTTTTTCAGCTATTTGTGGTCGTCTACTCCTGGGTTTCTAGTAGACACCCAGACACGATAGTGTTAATCCAACTGATACTACTATCCCTACTACTACTACTTCCACTTCCACAACAACTACTATTACTACTAATAAATAATATTACTCACCTCTCCTATTTTGTGGTATTATCGACAACTGCTCTCTCCACTACCTTTCTTTCTGCCTTCCCTCTTTTACACCTCTTTTCTGCCCTACTCCCTAATTTCTCACTCGTGCTTTGATAAAGGCCGAAACCAGTTGATAATGGTCTAGGACTGGCCGAAACGTCGCTTAGGGTTTCCAAAGTGTGGGCTGTTCGTGGGGCAGGAACAGTTTAGCTGACGTCCGTGGCCATAAGGACGAGTGGAAGCCACGAAATGTAAACATTTGTCCAGGAGCTGGTCCAGTTGACAGCCTGGGTTGAAAACACCTGTGGTGGTGATAGCCACCGGAGATGGGGGACTGGAGGGACGGGTGGGGTGGTTGTTAGAAAGCACATGTATACACAAGGAGCCTCACCTGTGTGTGTATGTGTGTGTGTGTATGTGTGTGTGTGTGTGTGTGTGGAGCACCACGGGCAGTGGACGCCGAAGCTTGTAATCCTAGCACCGAGCTCTCGCCTTCTATCACAATCAATACCAGACTGAGGAGCCTCTAGCGTCCCCACCCAGAAGCAGCAGCAGCAGCAGCAGCAGCAGCAGCGCAGCAGCAGCGTTAGCAGGAGCAGCAGCGACGGTAGCGGTAGCAGAAGCAGAAGTTGCGGTAGCAGCAGCCTCCCTCCCCACTCCTAATGATGGAACATTTCTGGGAGAGGAAGGGGTGGTAGGTACCTTGATGCTAGTGAGGGCTCTCGATGTGGGGCGCTGATGCTACCCTCCCACGCCTTGGACCCTTCATGTTAGGGTACCTAGTGCGCTAATAGCAAAGCGAAAATCGATTGATAACTTCCATAATCCCTTTCCAACCATAAACAACCTGAATAACCAGTCTTTTTCCATCACATCCACAAAATTTGGTTGACAGACACAAGAGTCTCCATAGAAGACATATATAGGCCTACCTGCCATACTATACAGAAAGCCCCTTGTTATATAGAGCGAGCATTTCGGGCAGATTAGGTCAATTTTCTCCCAGGATGCGACCCACACTAGTCGACTAACACCCAGGTACCTATTTACTGCTAGGTGAACAGTGACGGCAGGTGTCTTAAGGAAACACGCCCTAAAGTTTCCACCTGTACCGAGGATCGAACCACGGGCTTTAATGTGTGAGCCGAGTGCGCTACCAACCCCGCTACGGGACACATAGCGACCGAGAATTAAGTCTTGGTGATGCATCAATGCTTGGCGTCAATTTCTGAAGAGTTGATGACAGCGGGACGTGCTGTCATAGCCATCAATATTTTATTGATGGAGGTTCTGAGAAACGTTTTAGCATGGAGATTGCTGCGTGACGGCCCAGGCTTCACACACATCAATGTCTGACATCATGACGGCCAGGATTCACACACATCAATGTCTGACATCATGACGGCCCAGGCTTCACACACATCAATGTCTGACATCATGACAGCCCAGGCTTCACATACATCAATGTCTGACATCATGACGGCCCAGGCTTCACACACATCAATGTCTGACATCAACTTAAACTACATCAACGTGGACTACATCAACTTATACTACATCAATTTAAACTACATCAACTTATAGTACATCAATTTAAACAACATCACATGGCGAAGTGGAGTGTTTCTTCACAGGTGAGTCTGCTTATGTATATACAAAATCACTTGTTTCGTGACATCATAAATATATATATATATATATATATATATATATATATATATATATATATATATATATATATATATATATATATATATATATATATATATATATATATATATGTATATATATATGCATGTGTGCATGAGTGTATCTTTGTTTGTATGTGTGCATGTACTCACCTATATGTGGTTGCAGGGATCGATTCATAGCTTCTGGCCCCTTATCATCGCTGATCGCTACTAAGTCCACTCTCTCCCTTCTCCATGAGCTTTATCATACCTCTTCTTAAAGCTATGTATGGATCCTTCCTCCACCTAAATAATTGGGAACGGTTGAAGGCCCTTGATTTGTATTCCCTGGAACGCAGGCGAGAGAAATACATGATAATATACACTTGGAAACTACTGGAGGGATTAGTACCAAACCTGCACACGAAAATCACTCCCTATGAAAGCAAAAGACTCAGCAGGAGATGCAACATTCCCCTAATGAAAAGCAGGGGCGCCACGAGTACACTGAAAGACAACACAATAAGTGTCAGGGGCCCAAGACTGTTCAACTGCCTCCCAGCATACATAAGGGGGATTACCAATAGAAGGCACTGGACAGACACCTAATGTCAGTACCTGACCAACCGGGCTGTGGTTCGTACGTAACAGCCTGGTTGATCAGACCCTGATTCACCGCAAGGCCTGGTCTCAGACCGAGCCGCGGGGGTGTTGACCCCCGAAACCCTCTTCAGGTAAACTCCAGGTAAACCACACCACTCCCCAGATTGTTCCACTTCCTGGCAACTCTATGACTGAAGAAATACTTCCTAACATCCCTGTGACACATCTGAGTCTTCAACTTCCAGTTGCGACACCTTGTTACTGTGTCACATCACTATGAAACATTCTGTCATTATCCTACTTTTCAGTTTGTCTCAGTATTTTATGTTGTTATCATGTCCCCTCTATCACTCCTGTCTTCCAATTTCGTGAAGTTGATTTCCCTTAACCTGTCCTCGTAGGACATACCCCTTAGTCTTGTTGCAAACTTTTGCATTTTCTGTAAATTCTTAACGTGCTTGACCAGGTGTGGGTTCCATGCTGGTGCTGCATACTCCAATATGGACCTCAAGTACACGGTGTATAGTGTCTTGAATGATTCCTTATTCAGGAGTCGAAACGCTGTTCTTAGGTTCGCCAGGCGCCCATATGCTGCAGCAGTTATTTGGTTGATGTGCGCCTCATGAGATGTCCTCGGTATGATATTCACCCCACAATCCTTTTTCTTGAGTGAGGTTTGCAGCCTTTGGCCCCTTAGACTGTATTCCGTCTGCGGACTTTTTGACTTTCCAAATCTCCATGATTGTACTTGGTGGGATGGAACCCCAGGAGCCAGTTGCTGGACGAAGCTTACAGCCTGTACAGGCCCCTTTTTAGTCCTACATAATCCTCATCTGTTTGAATTCTCCGCATCAGCTTCACATCGTCTTCAAACAGGGACACTCTGAATCTATCCCTTCGGTCATGTCATTCACATATACCAGAGACAGCACCGGCCCTAGGACTGACCCTTCTGGAACCCCGATAGTCACAGGCGCCCACTCCGACATCTCGTAACGTACCATCACTAGTTGCTTCCTTCCTGTCAGGTATTCTCTGATCCACTGCAGTGCCTTTCCTGTTATTCCTGCCTGTTCCTCGAGCTTTTGCACTAATCTCTTGTGCCTTCTTACAGTCCAAAAAAATGCAGTCTACCCACCCCTCTCTCATCTGTCTTACTTCCGTTACCTTGTCCTAAAACTCCAGTAGGTTTGTGACACAGGATTTCCCCTTCCATGAAACCGTGCTGGTTATCGTGAAAGAGCTCATTCCTATGTGCTCCTCCACTCTTCTCCTGATAATCTTCTCCACGACTTTGCATACATTTGGGACTACATTTGCTGTCTTTCACACCTCAGGCAGTCGCCCTGTTTCGATAGATGTGTTGAAGATTGTTGATAGTTGCACACACACAGCTCCTCTGCTCAGTCTCTCACGATCCACGGCGAAATGTTGTCCGGTCCCACTGCCTTTGAGGTATCTAGTTCGCTTAGAAGCCCCTTCACCTCCTTCTCGGTTGTATGTAGTGTGTCCAGCACTTGCTGGTGTACCCTGGTTTGCTGGAAGCCTTTCTGTCTTCACTGAAAACACTTGCTTTAATCTCGTGTTTAGCTCTTCACATACTTTTTGGTCGTTACTTGTGATCTCCCCTCTTTGTATGTGCATGTGTGTGTGTACTCACCTAATTGTACTCACCTAATTGTGGTTGCAGGGGTCGAGACTCAGCTCCTGGCCCCGCCTCTTTGCTGTCCGCTACTGGGTATCTGCTCTCCCTGCTCCATGAGCTTTATCATACCTCGTCTTAAAACTATGTATGGTTCCTGCCTCCACTATATCTTTCTCTAGACTATTCCACTTCCTGACTACTCTGTGGCTGAAGAAATGCGTCCTAACATCCCTTTGACTCATCTGAGTCTTCAGCTTCCAGTTGTGTCCCCTTGTTTCTGTGTTCCCTCTCTGGAACATCCTGTCACTGTCTACCTTGTCGATTCCCCGCAGTATTTTGTATGTCGTTATCATGTCTCCTCTGACCCTTCTTTCCTCCAGTGTTGTTAGTCCTATTTCCCTCAACCTTTCTTCATAGGACAGACCCCTGAGTTGTGGAACTAACCTTGTCGCAAACCTTTGCACTTTCTCTAGTTTCTTTACGTGCTTGACTAGGTGTGGGTTCCAGACTGGTGCTGCATACTCTAGTATGGGCCTGACGTACACGGTGTACAGTGTCTTGAACGATTCCTTGTTAAGGTAACGGAACGCTAATCTTAGGTTTGCCAGTCGCCCATATGCTGCCGCGGTTATCTGGTTGATGTGTGCCTCCGGAGACGTGCTTGGCGTTATACTCACCCCAAGGTCTTTCTCCTTTGCCGAGGTTTGTAGCCTTTGCCCGCCTAGCCTGTACTCTGTCAGCGGTCTTCTTTGCCCTTCTCCGATCTTCATGACTTTGCATTTGGTGGGATTGAATTCGAGAAGCCAGTTGCTAGACCAGATGTCAAGCTTGTCCAGGTCTGTTTGAAGTCCTGCTTGGTCCTCCTCCGATGTGATTCTCCTCATTAATTTCACATCATCTGCGAACAGAGACACTTCTGAGTCTATTCCATCCGTCATGTGTGTGTGTATGTGTGTGTTAGTTACCATTCTGTCCTAGGCACATGTCAATTAGACACTAGGCCTGTTGTATATGCTTGAGTGTGTGTGTGTGTGTACTCACCTAATTGTACTCACCTAATTGTGGTTGCAGGGGTCGAGACTCAGCTCCTGGCCCCGCCTCTTCGCTGTCCGCTACTGGGTCTCTGCTCTCCCTGCTCCATGAGCTTTATCATACCTTGTCATAAATCTATGTATGGTTCCCGCCTCCACTATATCGTTCGCTAGACTATTCCACTTCCTAACTACTCTATGGCTGAAGAAGTGCTTCCTAACATCCCTTTGACTCATCTGAGTCTTCAGCTTCCAGTTGTGTGTGTGTGTGTGTGTGTGTGCGTGTGTGTGTGTGTATGTGTGTGTGTGTGTGTGTGTATATGTATGTGTGTGTACACTCAACATGGATGTTACATCAAAGAAAACCGTACATGACGGAGGGGAGACTCTAGGAAAATTCATAGTGTCCTCGGTTTAAGCTCATTTTTTTACTTTTGGGTGTCGTTTCCAGGAAGACTAACACTTCATGACACCCATATTTATTTTCACTCATGTATATATATATATATATATATATATATATATATATATATATATATATATATATATATATATATATATATATATATATATATATATATATATATATATATATATATATATATATATATATATATATATATATATATATATATATATATATATATATATATATATATATATATATATATATATATATATATATATATATATATATATATATATATATATATATATATATATATATATATATATATATATATATATATATATATATATATATAATATAATATATAGTCAAGCACACACACACATTGGTGCGATGAATGTACTACTGTTTACGTTCAATTTATAACGTAGGAGCATTCATTAGGTTTATTGCTTTATACACACAGCTGTAAGTTGGGCTGCACGTCTCGAACACCAGTACACCTTTCGTGTACAATGATCAAACTTATATTTACACCTGTTTACCAATAATGTCGTGAAAACAATGCTAGGGTAACACAACACATTGCTAGGGTAGCACAACACATTGCTAGGGTAACACAACACATTGCTAGGGTAACACAACACATTTCTAGGGTAACACAACACATTGCCAGGGCAACACAACTCATTGTATAACTCTGGTGAAAGCTGAAATATGAATTCTGGTAAATATTTGTTAACTTCACCCTCCAAGTGAGACGCCTCGACACCAGTTGCAGATTTATAGCTCTCTTAAGTGTTTGGGGCTTTAGCTTTGAGCTTCCTTACACCTGCTTCCCATGTTCACCTAGCGGTAAGTAGGTACCCGAGCGTTAGTTGATTGTTGCGGGTAGCATCCAGGGGGACAACATTTAAGGACTACAATGGAAATAAGACAGACAGTCCTCTTGGGTTATCCTGGGTGACTAACCCCGCATTAATAATCCCAACAAATCTTATGTTTACGTTGACGAAGGAGCTACAGGAGGAAGAAATCTGTTTTTTTATAATTTACTCGTTTCTATATATGCTCTTTATAGCGTATAAAATACCACAAACATTAATGTATACTCGCTCACATATGCTAATATTTTTGATAGAGAAAATGAAATTAAATCCAAAGAAAACAATAAATATGAATAACGAAGTAACTTATGTAGTTAACTATGCTGCCATTATCTTTACAAATTATGAACATAAATATTACTTAAATTCACACACGGGATATGTACATAGAGAAGTGTATTTCAGGGTATATGTCTGGCACACTGGAGAGGCTTATGATAGCTACTTGCAACATATATACGACGGTGGGGAGGAGCCGGGAGTACGAGGGGAGGTAGTAGTATAATGGTAGTAGTGAAAGTAGTAGTAGTAGTATAACCCAGGCTACCGTGCAGACTACTGGCCGAGATAACTTGCAGGATCGTAGTTTCATAAATCATTGAACGGGTGGGGGTTTGAACCCATGGAATGAGTGATGTATCTGAGCGGCTAGACAAAATAAGTGGAGTTCCTCAAGGATCCATTCTTGGTCTGACATAAATTAAAAATCGCAAAAAATCTTGAACGATACAAAATTCGTGTGTGAGAAATATAACTTGTTTAGATAAGTGTTACCAGTGTTCCGAGGACCCAGGATAACCTAACTCACACCTTGGAAACTTGGAAAATTATTATTATTATTGTTGTGATATACCTGGATGTACTCTAATCTACATCCAAGTACATGTGAGTGCTTGGAGATTGTGCAACTACACCATTATAACAGCTAATATAATTTTCCTACTGACACACAAGACTGGCCAAAAACACAGAGATAAGAGGAATTTTAAGTCTTGAGTGAGGTGTTGTTACAGCTGACATTAACTTGGCCAGAAGCTATTACCCCACCCTACTTCAAACCCTTCCTTGGCCTGGTGTTCGTATCCTCCTACCCCCGTACATAGTCCTCGGACAGAAGCAGGTATGCCCCTTCCTCAACTGGGGCTACCTGGTCCAGGGACAGAAGCAGGTATCCCCCTTCCTCAACTGGGGCTACCTGGTCCAGGGCCTGGAGCAGGTATCCTACACACTACCTCTCCCACACACTCCAGGGATATATAAGCCACAGTCATCGACCAGCACTCACAACTTCCTCAGCTGCAGGTAAGACTTCAACAAGTACCTTAAGCTGCTCCTTGAATATAATAATATTGTAAAGGTTACTAAAGACAGGCTGCCTCTGTCATCAAGGTAGATCTCATAAAGTGACTATTTTTCAGAGTTTGTTTGTTAGTAACAAGAGCCAAGATGATGAAGACTCAGTTAGTGTTGGTGGGAGTCGTGACCTTCCTGCTGGTGGTGACCCACGCTGCTCCAGCGGTAAGTCCTACTCACTCTTCTCATCTTTGTAATATACCACATATACTCATTGTTTATATCCACACAACAGTATACGTCACTATCCTACCACGTTATATGTCAGTGAACACACTACAGTACGTCTCCACGCTACAGTATGTTTCCAGGCTACAGTATGTCTCCACACTACAGTATGTTTCCAGGCTACAGTATGTTTCCAGGCTACAGTATGTCTTCACACTACAGTATGTCTCCACACTACAGTGTCTCCACACTACAGTGTCTCCACACTACAGTGTCTCCACACTACAGTGTCTCCACACTACAGAGAGGGAGAGTAACCTTGACTTTCCTCACTGCAGAATGGCCCCGTCGACCTGTTCTCGTCCTTGGAGGAGTCTCGGGTAGAGAGGGCAGCCCAGAGGTGTTGCGCATGCCCAGTCATCCGTGAAACAACTGTTATAACCATCATCAGAGAAACGAGATTCCCAACTCGCTCTGGGTTTGGAGGTCCGTGTTGTCCGTGCAAACCTTTCTGAAGTGTCTACACTGACTACAACTCACGGAGCCACTTGGTAAATAGACGCTTTGTGAAACTTATTTTTATTGGGACAACTTTATTACAAACTTAGGTACTTATTAAAAGTCTGGGGTACTTGGTCGTAAAGAAAAAGAGTACCAGCAGAGTTGGAATAAACACAGGAGTCAAGAGTTTTGGGATTAATACACAAGATTTCTTATTTTCAGTAACCGTGAACTCCCATCAACAATATTAGTTACAGATACATATAATATTTAAAATAAGTTTGAACAAATGCCATAGTATGAGTAGTTTAACGAGAGAGCGAACGTAAGAATGAATACTCTCAGTAACACACCCAGAGTACAGAAACCTTGCATGTGCTACTCAGCTGAGAGTGAGTGAGAAACTGATGTTCCAAGACAGACCCTATTTACAAGGAAGCCTAACCTATGGCTCCCCTTCTCACTCTGATGGCCGGACTTGTACAACTGGTAGTTCCCATGTATGTGATTGAGATATTTCATTCTCACCACCTATAAGCTACTCTGCTTTTAAAATTATTAATAATAGTATTGAGGATTGTGATGCCCAGTGCTCACCACACTTTGTTTACAGAATTAAAAAGCCTTTCATTAAGACTTAATAAAGCTCTAGTAAAACGATAGATTGTTGCAATATATTTTTCTAAAATGTACGTATTGATAACCCCGCTGAGAGGCCTACCATCCTCCACACATCCTGTACATTCGGTACCTCCGTCACCAAACATCAGAATACTATAATTTTTCCGCCTTATTCACACAGAGAACTGATAATATGCTCTTACTCTCAGGTACTGGACTATGATGATCTAAATCGAAACTTATGAAGAAGATAGACGTAATTTCAGCGCAGGAAAGAGGGCAGTTGGTCGTCTAACTGGCAGCCCTCCTGGACCTCTCCTTAATATTTTCTATCAGTTTTGGCCTATTAGTAAACTTGTAAGCTAATCATGTGAAATAAAAATTTAGGTAAACTATGTGATTCATGTTTTTACTTTCCACAATTTTCAAAAAATGAGTTATGATATATATATATATATATATATATATATATATATATATATATATATATATATATATATATATATATATAATGTCGTGCCGAATAGGGTAAAACTGGTCAATTAGCAACAACTCATTTAAAATTAAGTCCTTTCTAAAATTTTGTCTGATACCTTTAAAGATATATTTTTTCATTGATGTTAATGTAAAAATTAATAATTTTGTACCAAAAGAACATTAGGAAACTACTAACCTAACCTTATTATAACAAGCGCAGTTTAATTTAGCCTAATCCAACTAAATATATTTTAGATAAGTTTACAATACTTTAATAATAAACAAACACAATGAAATACATTTTTTTCATTAGGTTCACAATGATTTTTGCAAAATTATTGCATACACAATTTTTCGCTTGCCTTATTCGGCAAGAAGAACGCTTTGCTATTTACCCCCTGTGTGTGAGTACACACACAGATGTGCGCTAAATGTACTGCTTATATTCAGTTTATTACCCAGGCTGTAAGCTGTAAGCTGTAAGCTGTAAGCTGTAAGCTGGGCTATAACAGTACATCTCATTGTACAATGATCATACTAATATTTACACCTTAGTATCGACTATCAACACCTACACTTGTGTACTGGTAGTGTAGTGAAAACAATGGTAAGGCAACACAACACATTACTAGGGTAACACAACACATTACTAGGGTAACACAACACATTACTAGGGTAACATAACAAAATTACTAGGTAACACAACACATTACTAGGGTAACACAACACATTACTAGGAACACAACACATTACTAGGGTAACACAACACATTACTAGGGTAACACAACACATTACTAGGGTAACACAACACATTACTAGGGTAACACAACACATTACTAGGGTAACACAACACATTACTAGGGTAACACAACACATTACTAGGGTAACAACACATTACTAGGGTTAACACAACACATTACTAGGGTAACACAACACATTACTAGGGTAACAACAACATTGACTAGGGTAACATAACACATTACTAGGGTAACACAACACATTACTAGGGTAACACAACACATTACTAGGGTAACAACACATTACTAGGGTAACACAACACATTCTAGGGTAACACAACACATTCTAGGGTAACAAACACATTGCTAGTAAACACATTCTAGGTAACAACTACATTACTAGGGTAATAAACATTATAGTAAACTATAACACAACACATTACTAGGGTAACACAACACATTACTAGGGTAACACAACACATTACTAGAGTAACACAACACATTACTAGGGTAACACAACACATTACTAGGGTAACACAACACATTGCTAGGGTAACACAACACATTACTAGGGTAACACAACACATTACTAGGGTAACACAACACATTACTAGGTAACACAACACATTACTAGGGTAACACAACACATTGCTAGGGTAACACAACACATTACTAGGGTAACACAACACATTACTAGGGTAACACAACACATTACTAGGGTAACACAACACATTACTAGGGTAACACAACACATTACTAGGGTAACACAACACATTGCTAGGGTAACACAACACATTACTAGGGTAACACAACACATTGCTAGGGTAACACAACACATTACTAGGGTAACACAACACATTGTTAAACTCTTTGGTAAAAGTTGAATTAAGAATATTGATAAATATTTGTAAATTTTAAACCTGGAAGTGAGACGCCTCGACGCCACTCGAACTGCCTCCACTTCCTCCCCGGAGCTTAATGACTCCCATAAATGTATGGGATGGAGCCATGAGCATGTGTCCTTACACCTGCAGCCCCTGTTCACCTAGCAGTAAATACGTACCTGAGTTTTAGTCGACTAGTGTGGGTCGCATCCTGGGGACAAGATTTAAGGATGCCAATTGTTACAAACTCAGGTAATCAAGGGCTGTTAACAAGGTCGTAAAAAGGAACTTGGAGCAAAATAAACACAGCTGAAATCTTTGAATTGTATTTTCTTCAAGTATAAACAGATGTATGTACACTATATACAGCAACAGGTAATATAAGTGCACGCCACGGTAAGCCAAGGCAACACTAGAACCAAAAGACAGAGAGACCACCATGCTTCAACCAGCAGCAGAAATAATCTGACAAGGGTGAAGACGTGAGTGCTACCACATCACCTTCACAACTGCCAGACCCACCTTATGACTGGCTGAACCTAGGTACTGATCTGACGATGGGGGCCCCCCTATCGTCAAACCCTTAGCACCTGGTTCGCTGGTTGGGGAGGCAGCCTAATATGAGAGTGTGTACATGCGCCAAATAAATGTAACGTACTCTTTGCATGTCGCACCAATGAAAATAAAACCGTCCTAGATGACGCACTGACTTTCTTGGATTATCCTGGGTGGCTTACCCTCCCCTTTCCCTGGTTAAAAATCCCAGCAAATCTTATCTTTCGTTAAGGGAGGAAGTAATTTGACCTTTTTTGTTTTATAGTTCCCTGATTTCTATATATGTGCTGAATAGCGTACAAAATAACACAAACATTAATGTATAGTTACTAAAGCTTGTGATTTAGAAAATTGCCAAATTACCGACTTCTGTGCAGTTTATAGGGCAAATGAAATAGATGATTGGGCAGTTTCTAGCGTTCAATCAATAGAATGGATGGCATACTAGTGAAATTGCTAAGAATTTGGTCGTTTGGAACAAACGACCAAATTCTTAGCACTCAAATCAAAGCAATAAACAATAATAATGAAGTTACGTAGTTATGTAGCCATTTTTTGCTACAAACTATGATCATAACTCATGTATCAAATTAAATCACACACGGGATATGTATCCTGAGAGGTGTAATTCTCCCAGCGTATATATTATGAGTGTTTAATTTAATCCCTGTTTTAGGGATTAAAGTAGATTCATCTGGTGATGAGTAAGCAATTAATAATGAGTACTGGATAGTGAGTACTCTCTCAACTACAGCAGTGAATACAGAGCCCTGAGTAACCAAGAAAGGTCGCCAGTATTATGTATACCAGCTGGTGGCCCGAGAGGGTTTGACTGGACAGTTCATTCTGTGAGCAAGTTTCGTAATTCGGTTTAAGTTCTATCGACTGCACCAAGGTGTTATTAAGGCTGCATATCACATGTTCACAACCAGTCACAAATACTATAATCCCTAAAATAACAATAAATGGTTGGTTTATGGGGTTTAAAGCCTAGCGACTACACTAGTCTTAAATTAAGACTGCACTTAACCTTTCACCACCACAATGGGGATTAAACTACACTCTCAGTATATATAAACAGGGATATATATATATATATATAAATACACCAAGAGATGTATATATATCTCTCTGTATACACAGACAGATATACCGCTCTTGGTGTATATATAATCTAGCCTCATGAACGAGGTAGATGAACCACCAATGAACCCTCACCTGTGAGGTAAGACAGCCCCTGTACACATGGCTGACCAGACCAGCCATGTGAAGTATACTACTACTAGATGGCCCTGACTATCGTGCTGACTACTGGCCCAGATAACTTGTAGGATCATAGTTTTACAAACCACGGAACGGGTGGGGCTCTAAACCCATGAGTTGAAGCCCCTTTTTCGTGAGTCGTAGATTTATATAACTTGAGTCGATATAGACGAGGAACTTTGAGCTGTATTGTTATATACACGTGCTAATATACTCGTGGTATACTATACTCTGATATAAGGAATAAAAAGCACAATAACCTTGACCTTCGTGCACTCCAGGTATACTCCAGGTATACACCAGGTATACATCAGGTATACACAGGAGCACGAAGGTAAGGGAGCCAGTATATAAAGTGTAGTGGTCATTAAGTGTAAGGGATTAGTGAGCATAAGTGTACATAAGTGTACTGGTCAAGTGTGTAACATTGTATGCTGAGTTTTTCTTTGAGGATTGAAAAGTGTATCACTTTAAGTGCAGCACTTGATCCTCGTTAAAGAGCATTGATCCAAGGATTTGAAGCTACCCTCTTATTTCTACAATAAATAATAATGACATTTGTGTATTCAGATTATCTTATGTCGCGGGCAAAATGTTCTACATGAGTGTTCCCAGTGTGTTCTTGACTGGTGTTCAGCATTCTCTTATTTACACATTAATATTCTCAGTGTTTTTATCAGTGTGTTTGAGATCACCATCCCTCGTATATACTCATACATTCCTCGTATATACTCATACATCCCTCGTATTCACTCATACATCCCTCGTATACACTCATACATCCCTCGTATACACTCATACATCCCTCGTATATACTCATACATCCCTCGTATATACTCATACATCCCTCGTATACACTCATACATCCCTCGTATTCACTCATATATCCCTCGTATTCACTCATACATCCCTCGTATTCACTCATACACATCACCTCAGTTCCTTGAATATACTCTCCGTCATACCTTTGATATACCTTTGAAGAGTTTCGAGAGTTTCTCGACTCTCTGAGCCCGGCCATTGGCCAGGCTCGTCTGGTGCTCATACACACATACACCACCTTACTACTGTAATATTTATACAAATATCCCGCACTTAAGAGAGAAAAACATACGGCGACGTTTCGGTCCCACTTAGTCTAAGTCGTCGTAGCAATCCTCTTCTATGTACGGGATATTTGTGTATTTTCTCAGACACTGTATTGTAACTATTGGTCTCTATAGTAAAAATTCATCAAACGGAATACAAAAATCCAAATATAATTTCACTTTAAGCTTTATTTCATGTCTCTAACTTAAAATTTTAATAACAAGTCTCAACTAAGGAGAAATATCTGTAGGACGTCCCGTGGGGCTGCCAGTCAGACGACCCTAAACTCTCAGTTCCATGAGTTGAAATTAACTTTACTTCGCAAATATACACTCCATCACCATCATAGTCCGTTACCTAAATGTAAGAACACGTCATTAGTTCCCTGTGTGAATAATGGTGAAACATTATTTCATTTTGACCTCGTAGAAACTAGTGTGTTTGAATTTAGAATGATGTGCCTTGAGAAGAGGTAGAGGGTTATAGGGAGTACTTCTCATGACACTGACGACCAGACACATCTTGTAGAATTTATTACCAAAAAAATATCGCTCCATTAGATGTTTATCGAGTCTTACTGTAAGACTTCATAACGCTCTACACCGAGCGTGAAGCTGTCGTAGTAAAAGCTTATCCATCAGTAGTACTTACAACTTCGTGCAGTGAGTTGTGGTCAAGGTAGGCGCTTCAAAGGAGGACTCAGCAAGGGCAGCACCGGCGACCAAAACCTCCAGCGAGTGAGGGGAATCTTGTTTCTCTGATGATGGTTATAACAGTTGTTTCACGGATGACTGGGCATGCGCAACACCTCTGGGCTGCCCTCTCTACCCGAGACTCCTCCAAGGACGAGAACAGGTCGACGGGGCCATTCTGCAGTGAGGAAACTCAAGGTTACTGAAGCCTTCTCTCTCCCTCTCTGTAGTGTGGAGGCACTGTAGTGTGGAGACATACTGTAGTGTGAAGACACTGTAGTGTGGAGACATACTATAGTGTGAAGACATGCTGTAGTGTGGAGACATACTGTAGCCTGGAAACATACTGTAGCGTGGAGACGTACTGTAGTGTGTTCACTGACATATAACGTGGTAGGATAGTGACGTATACTGTTGTGTGGATATAAACAATGATATATGTGGTATATTACAAAGATGAGAAGAGTGAGTAGGACTTACCGCTGGAGCAGCGTGGGTCACCACCAGCAGGAAGGTCACGACTCCCACCAACACTAACTGAAGCTTCATCATCTTGGCTCTTGTTACTAACAAACAAACTCTGAAAAATAGTCACTTTATGAGATCTACCTTGATGACAGAGGCAGCCTGTCTTTAGTAACCTTTACAATATTATTATATTCAAGGAGCAGCTTAAAGGTACTTGTTGAAGTCTTACCTGCAGCTGAGGAAGTTGTGAGTGCTGGTCGATGACTGTGGCTTATATATCTCTGGAGTGTGTGGGAGAGGTAGTGTGTAGGATACTTGTTCCTGGCCCTGGACCAGGTAGCCCCAGCCTAGACAAGGGAATAGCTACTCCTGTCCAAGGACTATGTACGGGGGTAGGAGGGTACAGATACCAAGTCAAGGGAGGGTAGTCAGTAGGTAGGGGTAGTAGCTCCTGGCAATGGTAATGTCATCTGTAAGAAGATCTAACTCAAGACTGAGAATTCTTTCTCATCTATGTGGTCTTGGCCAGTCTTGTGCGTCTCTAGGAAGACTTGTCTATATTATTTGATATTGTAATGTAATGTTCATTAGACTCTCCAGGCATGTTTATGTTTAAAAGATTTTGGAATGACTGTGATGGAGGGTTGTGGTGGAGGGTTGAGATGGAGGGTTGTGGTGGAGGGTTGTGATGGAGGGTTGTGGTGGAGGGTTGTGATGGAGGGTTGTGGTGGAGGGTTGTGGTGGAGGGTTGTGATGGAGGGTTGTGGTGGAGGGTTGTGGTGGAGGGTTGTGGTGGAGGGTTGTGGTGGAGGGTTGTGGTGGAGGGTTGTGATGGAGGGTTGTGGTGGAGGGTTGTGGTGGAGGGTTATGGTGGAGGGTTGTGGTGGAGGGTTGTGGTGGAGGGTTGTGATGGAGGGTTGTGGTGGAGGGTTGTGGTGGAGGGTTGTGGTGGAGGGTTGTGGTGGAGGGTAGTGGTGGAGGGTTGTGATGGAGGGTTGTGATGGAGGGTTGTGATGGAGGGTTGTGATGGAGGGTTGTGGTGGAGGGTTGTGATGGAGGGTTGTGATGGAGGGTTGTGATGGAGGGTTGTGATGGAGGGTTGTGATGTGGGGTTGTGGTGGAGGGTTGTGATGGAAGGTTGTGGTGGAGGGTTGTGGTGGATGGTTGTGGTGGAGGGTTGTGATGGAGGGTTGTGGTGGAGGGTTGTGGCCGTGACAGCATCCCGGGACACGAACCGGCGAACTGAGAGTGAAGGCTGTTGAAGAATCCTAGCAACTGGAGCTTCTCAACCCTTCCTTGGATCAAACTTAATTACCTACCATTTTCCATTTTTTAGATCTGCCTCCCGAAAATATACTACTAATGATAATTAATAATAATAATAGTAATAATAATAATAATAATAATAATAATTTAGGTCTGTCTTCCCTTTCCATTTCTGTGTGCATGATATAGTGTATGTATGTGTAGTTACCTATTTGTGGTTGCAGGGGTCGATTCACAGCTCCTGGCACCTCCTCTTCACTGGTTGCTACTAGGGTCACTCTCTCCTGTTCCATGAGCTTTGTCATATCTTTTCTTTAAGCTATGTATGAATCCTACCTCCACTACGTCACTCTCCAGACTATTCCACTTCCTGACAAATCTATGACTGAAGAAATATTTCCTAACATCCCTTTGACTCATCTGAGTCTTCAGCTTCCAGTTGTGACCCCTTGTTGCTGTGTCACATCTCTGGAACATCCTGTCTCTGTCCACCTTGTCGATTCCTTTCAGTATTTTATATGTCGTTATCATGTCCCCCCCTGTTCCTCCTGTACTTCAGTGTCGTCAGGTCGATTTCTCTTAACCTCTCCTCGTAGGACATGCCCTTAGCTCCGGGACTAGTCTCACTGCAAACATTTGCACTTTCTCAAATTTCTTGACGTGCTTGACCAGGTGTGGGTTCCAAACTGGTGCTGCATACTCCAGTATGGGCCTGACCTACATTGAATACTGTCTTGAACGATTCCTAACTAAAGTATCGAAACGCTGTTCTTAGGTTTACCAGGTGCCCATGTGCTGCACCAGTTATTTGGTTGGGATTACATTTGCTGCCTTCCGCACCTCAGGTAGTCGCCCTGTGCCGATGGATGTGTTGAATAATGTTGTTAGTATTACACACAGCGCCTTTGCTCCCTCTCTCAGGACCCACGGAGAGATGTTACCCGGTCCCACTGCCTTTGAGGTATCTAGTTCATTTAGCAGCCTCTTCACCGCCTCCTCGGTTGTGTGTCCAGCACTTGTTGGTGTAACCCATAATTCTGGCTTTCTAGAGTAAGGTTCTGTCTCCACTGAAAATACTTCCTTAAATTTCGTGTAGAGCTCCTCACATACTTCTTGATCATTTCTTGTGAGCTCTCCTCCTTCCTTCCACAGTTGGTAAATTAGACACATATGCAACACTTGGGTATCTTTATTGAGAACGTTTCGCCACACAGTGGCTTCATCAGTCCATACAAAGGAGAATCGTGAAGAACAGGAGAAGTGTGAGGTTGTCAGGCCCTCAATCTTAAGTAGATGTTGTCAGTCCATCAATCTTGAATAGAATAACAGCATATGAGCAGGGAGCTTATATACTGTAGACAGAGAGTAGCAGTGGGTCACATTTGTCAATGGGAGTAGGTCGTGCCCAAGGAATAGGCAAGCGACCTTGGACTGACCTACTTCCACATTGAACAAATGTGACACCTCCTACAACTGCTGCACCTCTCCTGTCTACAGTATATAGCTCCTCTGCTCATTGCTGTATTCTATTCAAGATTGATGGACTGACAACATCTACTTAAGATTGAGGGCCTGACAACCTCACACTTCTCCTGTTCTTCACGATTCTCCTTTGTATGGACTGATGAAGCCACTGTGTGGCGAAACGTTTCCTCAATAAAGATACCCAAGTGTTGCATATGTGTCTAATTTACCAACTCGTCGGTTCTCTGAACCATTCATTCACTTCCTTCCTCAGCCTGATCACCTGGTCCTTGACTGTTGTTTTCCTCCTGATGTTTCTGTATAACAGCATTGGGTCAGATTTGGATTTCGATGCTGTCATTTTCGTACTGCCTCTGGGTCTCCCTATTACCTGTAGGTATTCACTTCCGGCTCTTCGACTAATCTCCTTATTTTCCTGGGTCCTTTATCTTCTATACATTTTTCCATTCTGTATGGCACTTAGTTTTGGCCTTTCTACACTTTTTGGTGAACTGGTATGTGTGTGTGTGTGTGTGTGTGTGTGTACTCACCTAATTGTTCTCACCTATTTGTGGCTGCAGGGGTCGAGTCATAGCTCCTGGCCCCGCCTCTTCACTGATTGCTACTAGGTCCTCTTTCTCCCTGCTCCATGAGCTTTATCAAACCTAGTCTTAAAACTATGTATGGTTCCTGCCTCCACTATGTCGCTTTCTAAGCTATTCCACTTCCTGACAACTCTATGACTGAAGAAATACTTCCTAACATCCCTTTGACTCATAGGAGTCTTCAACTTCCAATTGTGACCCCTTGTTTCTGTGTCCCCTCTCTGGAACATCTTGTCTCTGTCCACCTTATCTATTCCTCGCAGTATTTTATACGTCGTTATCATGTCTTCCATAACCCTCCTGTCCTCTAGTGTCGTCAGGCCGATTTCCCTTAACCTTTCTTCGTAGGACAATCCCCTTAGCTCTGGGACTAGTCTTGTTGCAAACCTTTGCACTTTCTCTAGTTTCTTGACGTGCTTGACCAGGTGTGGGTTCCAAACTGGTGCTGCATACTCCAGTATGGGCCTGACGTATATGGTGTACAGAGTCTTGAACGATTCCTTAGTGAGGTATTGGAACGCTATTCTTAGGTTTGCCAGACGCCCGTATGCTGCGGCAGTTATCTGATTGATGTGTGCCTCAGGAGATGTGCTCGGTATTATACTCACCCCAAGATCTTTTTCCTTGAGTGAGGTTTGCAGTCCTTGGCCACCTAGATTATACTCTCTCTGCGGTCTTCTTTGCCCTTCCCCGATCTTCATGACTTTACATTTGGCAGGGTTAAATTCAAGGAGCCAGTTACTGGACCAGGCTTGTAGCCTGTCCAGGTCTCTTTGTAGTCCTGCCTGATCCTCGACTGATTTTAATTCTTCTCATTAACTTCACATCATCTGCAAACAGATACACTTCTGAGTCTATCCCTTCCGTTATGTCATTCACATATACCAAAAACAGTACAGGTCCTAGGACTGACCCCAGTGGAATCCCACTCGTCACAGGTGCCCACTCTGACACCTCGTCACGTACCATGACTCGTTGTTGCCTCCCTGTCAGATATTCTTTGATCCATTGCAGTGCCTTTCCTGTTACGTGTGCCTGATCCTCCAGCTTTTGCCTTAACCTCTTGTGAGGGACTGTGTCGAACGCCATCTTGCAGTCCAAGAAAATGCAGTCTATCCACCCCTCTCTCTCGTGTCTTACTTCCGTTACCTTGTCATAAAACTCCAGTAGGTTTGTGACACAGGATTTTCCTTCCCTGAAACCGTGCTGGTTGTCGTTTATAAGCTTGTGTCTTTCTAGGTGCTCCACCACTCTCCTCCTGATGATCTTCTCCATGACTTTGCATACTATACACGTCAGTGACACAGGTCTGTAGTTTAATGCCTCGTGTCTGTCTCCTTTCTTAAAAATTGGGACTACATTTGCCATCTTCCACGCCTCAGGTAGTTGCCCAGTTTCAATGGATGTGTTGAAGATTTGTGTTAGTGGCACACACAACATCTCTGCTCCCTCTCTAAGGACCCACGGAGAAATATTGTCCGGTCCCACCGCTTTTGAGGTATCGAGTTCACATAGCAGCTTCTTCACCTCCTCCTCGGTTGTGTGTATTTCATCCAGCACTTGTTGGTGTGTGTGTGTGTGTGTATGTGCATGTGTGTGTGTACTCACCTAATTGTACTCACCTAATTGTGGTTGCAGGGGTCGAGACTCAGCTCCTGGCCCCGCCTCTGCGCTGCCCGCTACTGGGTATCTGCTCTTCCTGCTCCATGAGCTTTATCATACCTCGTCTTAAAACTGTGTATGGTTCCTTCCTCCACTATGTCTTTCTCTAGACTATTCCACTTCCTGACTACTCTGTGGCTGAAGAAATGCTTCCTAACATCCCTTTGACTCATCTGAGTCTTCAGCTTCCAGTTGTGTCCCCTTGTTTCTGTGTTCCCTCTCTGGAACATCCTGTCACTGTCTACCTTGTCGATTCCCCGCAGTATTTTGTATGTCGTTATCATGTCTCCTCTGACCCTTCTTTCCTCCAGTGTTGTTAGTCCTATTTCCCTCAGCCTTTCTTCATAGGACAGACCCCTGAGTTGTGGAACTAACCTTGTCGCAAACCTTTGCACTTTCTCTAGTTTCTTTATATGCTTGACCAGGTGTGGGTTCCAGACTGGTGCTGCATATTCTAGTATGGGCCTGACGTACACGGTGTACAGTGTCTTAAACGAGTCCTTGTTAAGGTAACGGAACGCTAATCTTAGGTTTGCCAGTCGCCCATATGCTGCCGCAGTTATCTGGTTGGTGTGTGCCTCCGGAGACGTGCTTGGCGTTATACTCACCCCAAGGTCTTTCTCCTTTTCCGAGGTTTGTAGCCTTTGTCCGCCTAGCCTGTACTCTGTCAGCGGTCTTCTTTGCCCTTCTCCGATCTTCATGACTTTGCATTTGGTGGGATTGAATTCGAGAAGCCATTTGCTAGACCAGATGTCAAGCTTGTCCAGGTGTGTTTGAAGTCCTGCTTGGTCCTCCTCCGATGTGATTCTCCTCATTAATTTCACATCATCTGCGAACAGAGACACTTCTGAGTCTATCCTATCTGTCATGTCATTTACATATACCAAGAACAACACTGGTCCTAGGACTGACCCATGCGGTACGCAGCTCGTCACAGGCGCCCACTGTGATACCTCATCACGCACCATGACCCGTTGTTGCCTCCCTGTGAGGTATTCCCTGATCCATTCCAGTGCCCTTCCTGTTATACGTGCTTGTTCTTCCAACTTCTTTACTAATCTCATGTGAGGAACTGTGTCGAAGGCCTTCCTGCAGTCCAGGAAAATGCAATCAACCCACCCTTCTCTCTCCTGCCTTACCTCTGTTACTTTATCATAGAACTCTAGGAGGTTTGTTACACAGGATTTGCCTTCCCGGAATCCGTGCTGTCTGGTGTTTATTATCCTGTTCAGCTCGAGGTGTGTGTACTCACCTAGTTGTACTCACCTAGTTGTGGTTGCAGGGGTCGAGTCAAAGCTCCTGGCCCCGCCTCTTCACTGGCCGCTACTGGGTCACTCTCCCTGCGCCATAAGCTTTATCATACCTCTGCTTAAAGCTATGTATAGAGCCTGCATCCACTACATCGCTTCCTAAACTATTCCACTTCCCGACAACTCTGTGACTGAAGAAATACTTCCTAACATCTCTGTGATTCATCTGAGTCTTCAACTTCCATCTGTGTCCCCTTGTTGTTGTGTCCCATCTCTGGAACATTCTGTCTCTGTCCACTTTGTCAATTCCTCTCAGTATCTTATATGTTGTTATCATGTCTCCCCTATCTCTCCTGTCCTCCAGTGTCGTCAGGTCGATTTCCCTTAACCTCCCCTCGTAGGACATACCCCTTAGTGTGTGTGTGTGTGTGTGTGTGTGTGTGTGTGTGTGTGTGTGTTTTGGTATACACTCAACATGGAGGTCACAATAAAGAAAGCCGGACAAGACGGAGGGGAAACTCTAGGAAAATTCTTAATGTCATCAGTTTTCAGTTCATATTTATAGATTTTTTGGCGCTATTTCTAGGAAGACTAAGACTTCGTGATATCCCTACATGTGTTCGCATATATATATATATATATATATATATATATATATATATATATATATATATATATATATATATATATATATATATATATATATATATACAAGCAAGTGGTATTAATCAATAACAACAATGCGACTAACCGAAGAATCATGACACTTCAGACAATCCAGAACACTCACAAATTAATCTAGTTTTAGGTTATTCACAACAGATAAGCAGTGTGGTACGTCTTACTTTTACGACTGACAAATACAACTTGTAAAAACAATCCTACAAGTTCTAGTAACTGTCGAAATACAAGCATCACAAAGGACAGCCACAACAACCTTCTAACCATAATTTAGAATGATTTTTTCTTTCATTTATACGTTAGGAATATCTGGAGACGAAGCAGCGAGGAACGTACGTCAGGCAGGAGAGCAGCGAGGAACGTACGTCAGGCAGGAGAGCAGCGAGGAACGTACGTCAGGCAGGAGAGCAGCGAGGAACGTACGTCAGGCAGGAGAGCAGCGAGGAACGTACGTCAGGCAGGAGAGCAGCGAGGAACGTACGTCAGGCAGGAGAGCAGCGAGGAACGTACGTCAGGCAGGAGAGCAGCGAGGAACGTACGTCAGGCAGGAGAGCAGCGAGGAACGTACGTCAGGCAGGAGAGCAGCGAGGAACGTACGTCAGGCAGGAGAGCAGCGAGGAACGTACGTCAGGCAGGAGAGCAGCGAGGAACGTACGTCAGGCAGGAGAGCAGCGAGGAACGTACGTCAGGCAGGAGAGCAGCGAGGAACGTACGTCAGGCAGGAGAGCAGCGAGGAACGTACGTCAGGCAGGAGAGCAGCGAGGAACGTACGTCAGGCAGGAGAGCAGCGAGGAACGTACGTCAGGCAGGAGAGCAGCGAGGAACGTACGTCAGGCAGGAGAGCAGCGAGGAACGTACGTCTGGCAGGAGAGCAGCGAGGAACGTACGTCAGGCAGGAGAGCAGCGAGGAACGTACGCCAGGCAGGAGAGCAGCGAGGAACGTACGTCAGGCAGGAGAGCAGCGAGGAACGTACGTCAGGCAGGAGAGCAGCGAGGAACGTACGTCAGGCAGGAGAGCAGCGAGGAACGTACGTAGGCAGGAGAGCAGCGAGGAACGTACGTCAGGCAGGAGAGCAGCGAGGAACGTACGTCAGGCAGGAGAGCAGCGAGGAACGTACGTCAGGCAGGAGAGCAGCGAGGAACGTACGTCAGGCAGGAGAGCAGCGAGGAACGTACGTCAGGCGGAGAGCAGCGAGGAACGTACGTCAGGCAGGAGAGCAGCGAGGAACGTACGTCAGGCAGGAGAGCAGCGAGGAACGTACGTCAGGCAGGAGAGCAGCGAGGAACGTACGTCAGGCAGGAGAGCAGCGAGGAACGTACGTCAGGCAGGAGAGCAGCGAGGAACGTACGTCAGGCAGGAGAGCAGCGAGGAACGTACGTCAGGCAGGAGAGCAGCGAGGAACGTACGTCTGGCAGGAGAGCAGCGAGGAACGTACGTCAGGCAGGAGAGCAGCGAGGAACGTACGCCAGGCAGGAGAGCAGCGAGGAACGTACGTCAGGCAGGAGAGCAGCGAGGAACGTACGTCAGGCAGGAGAGCAGCGAGGAACGTACGTCAGGCAGGAGAGCAGTGTTATATTATCAGTGATTGTTCTCATTCAGTGTAACACTGTAAAGTGAAGAGTGAAGTACTACTCTACGATACTTCTCACGTAAGTCATAAATTATACATCTATCAGACCTAAAACTATCACTACTCTTGGGCTCTTATTATTATAAACCTAAGCAAATACTGCTAACACCTCTTATGTGGATTTATTTCATGGTTAGAATTATATCTAAAACCATGAGCAATACTGCATCTGGCCGGGGATCGAACCCAGGACTCGCCAGCCCCTCCCACGAAGATCACATTCCTAATGCTACAGCCCGACACACAACCACAGCTCATAACACTACGCGTCCAGTCACATGTTTCTTCCTACCGCCTGTCCAATTCACATTAAAATCATTTGTTTCCGCAGTTGCATCGATATTCGTAATGTTTCTGAGGCTGGTATCCAAACGTAGTTTTAACATTCCCCAAATGCAGCCGGCACTAGGGCAAAGAATGTCTAGTGAGCTTCCTGGACCCCTAGCAACAAGGGGAGGCTGGCGAGTTTCTTAGGTTCGATCCCTGGCCAGCCGCAGCATTGTTCTTGGCTTTAAAACCACATCTTTCTTTAGGTTGAATCTATTGACTATAATATTAAGGCTGATGTCACCTTTTAAGGCAGGTGGGCTAGATGAGAGACTTACAAGTTGGATGCCATCATTCTTAAGCAGTTGAATGAGTTATCTTTTTTCACAGTGACTACATGAGTCTTTAAGGTTAAATTTACAGCCTAAACACGCACTACATGAGAGTCATTAAGGTCTCATTTCACCTCTGCGTTACCAGTCATTATGTATATAATACCAACCATCATAAGGCCAAACACCACAAATTCTCGGAACCATCATCTCGTTGCTTCAAATCATTTATGCCAACGTTCATTTTTGTGAAATTATAAAAATACAGGAGCATGCACATATCTACAACACAGTAATATTATTGTGCTCAACAGGATGGTCAGAGGTCTAAGCTATGGTTATCAAGAGAAGAGTACCATGCCGAGCAGGACTACGACTCAGGTAACTTAATTAAATGTCCTTCACGTCACCTCTGCAACATTGTGTCTGTATTATAATTGTGCATGATACTGTCCTGGTATCTGCATGACATCTTCAATAAAATATTCCTATTTTTATTCTGGGTTTTCTTTACAGGATGTGAGACTTACTCAGCCTCCTGAGGGGACTTCAGATAAATGCGCTGCACTTCAGGAACTTCCTCTGAAGCAAAGAATTATAAACACGCTTTGCAAAGCTTTACCAGGAGAAGCGGGTTTGATCATCTACAAACTGAACATGACTGTTGATCACAAAGACGAAGTAAACAAAGTGCAGAAACTGTCAATAGGTGAACCAACAAACAGTCCAACAAAAGTTATGTTATTGGTAGGTGAGAAAGGTGCCGGCAAAACTACGCTAATTAACGCTATGGTTAATTACATTTTCGGGGTAACTGTTGATGATGGTTTCCGCTTTGTTTTAGTGGACGAGAAGACTGACTGGTCAGTAGCTTGGAGGCAGACAGACTACATAACAGCCTTTACCTTTCATCAACAGCCAGGGATGCCTTTTGACTACAGTTGCATCCTCATAGACACTCCCGGGTTTGGGGACACACGAGGCATCGATCGTGATCGCCAAATATTAACCCAGACTGAAATACTCTTAAAGCAAGAGTATGGAATCGACCCGGTAGCTGGTGTAGGGTTTGTGATCCCTGCATCCTGCATACGTCTCACGCACACACAGAAATATGTGTATGACAATATGGATTCCATATTCGGCAAGGATATCAAAAATAACATCTTCATTATGACAACATTTGCCGACGCCAAAAAACCTCAAATTTACACAGCACTGAACGAAGCTGGAATGGAATATGGCGATGTTTATCAATTTAATAATGGCGCTCTATATTCCGGAAATACTTTACTAGAGTCATCAGAAACAAATAACTCTTATTGTGATGACCAAAATGATGTAAATATAAGTATAATGCTTTGGAATAAGACTTGGCGTAATATGACCAGCTTTTTCACGAAGCTTAAACAGACATGTCCTACCAGCTTTACTAAAACAAAACACGTCTTGCAAGAAAGACAAATTCTACAGACTTCTTTGAAAGCCTTACGGCGGAAGATTCAAGACGGGTTTGCAAAGTTAAAGGATCTCAACGTGGAGAGGATCAAGTTGGCTGAACTGAATGAGTATATAAGAGGATGCAAGGACTACCAGGTAAAAGTAAACATTCCCAAGATAGAAGAAGTACCTCTGAATCATGGGGAATATGCTGTGAACTGTCTGAAATGCAATTTTACCTGTCACTATCCATGTCATCTTCTTTCAGACGAAAGTATAGTGAACTGTGCAGCAATGAGGAATGGAATGTGTGTAGCGTGTCCCGCCCATTGTTACCAAGATGTTCATCATCTCGGTGATACGAAGAACACCATCACTATTGTTACAGAAGTAAGAACAGACCATAAACTGATGAAGCGTCATCAGTCAGCTATGGAAAGGAAGACGTCAACAGAGGAAGTTATTAAAGCGATCAGGGATAATATAGCTAAAAATTCTGAGTATTTACTGAGCAGCATTAAGCAGGTTCAGCTGCATGTGCAGCGGCTGCAAGAAATAGCCCTCAAGCCCAACCCACTGTCTACCCTGACCCATGTCGACTTCATGATAGAGACTGAGCAGCGGCAACGACAGCAGGAACAACAGCAGAAGCAGCAGCAGGAGGAGGAGCAGCAGCAACTACGGCAGCAGCAACTACAGCAGGAACAGCAGCAACTACAGCAGCAGCAGCAGGAGGAGGAGCAACAGCAACTACGGCAGCAGCAACTACAACAGGAACAGCAGCAACTACAGCAGAAGCAGCAGCAGGAGGAGAAGGAGCAGCAGCAGCAACTACAGAAGGAACAGCAGCAACAACAGCAGAAGCAGCAAAAGCAGCAGCAGCAACGACAGCAGGAACAGCAGCAACAACAGCAGAAGCAGCAGCAGGAGCAGCAGCCCAGCTCTGAGGAGAGAATAACCCAATTGCAGTACCTTAGAGGAGACATCAAGCTTCTAGACGCTGTTGGAGGAGAGTCTTGGAAGAAGCTCACCGGAGAACCTTTACTAAGATACTTCCAACACGTTATGACTTAATAATTATTATAATATATAACAATAATAATAATGATAAATATTATTATTAATGTAAATAATAATAACAAAATTATTATATATATATATATATATATATATATATATATATATATATATATATATATATATATATATATATATATATAATTCAAGAAAATGTCATCATTTTTTGTCTTATTTATCAATCAATATTTTTTGTTTTCAAAACGTTCATAATTTTTTTTTTCCTGTTCAAAATTATTTTTACAATAACGTGAATTCGAAGCTAAATTACAATCTTGTAATTTGTGAAACAACAGCGAGGGAAATAAAGTTGGGAAATAAATGTGGGTTTTTTAATTTCTCACGGAGGAGGGGGGGGGCTAATTGTCCAGTATGAGGGTTTGTGATCCAAGGAATTGGAGCTACCTCCTCCTGCTTTGCATCAGCTCGGATTACCTTCCATTCCCCATGGCTGTATATGATCCTTACGGGTTTAGCGTTTGCCAATGATAATAATAAATAATAATAACAATAATAATACGTAAGTATTAATTAATTTTTAGTAATGATAATAAATAAATAATGAATATAATAATAGTACTAAATAATAATAATAATAATAATAATAATAATAATAATAAAAGTAATTAATAATAAAGAAATTATAATAATAAGAATAATTATAAAAGACTAGAGCCACATTTCAATATATTTCTTCACATTCCTCAGAAAAGAGAATCCCAGTAATAAATATATATCTAATTATTATAAATTAATACATCTGATAATTTTAGTGAATATAATTGCAAAGAGAAGAAGGAGGAGGTCACGTCCAGGTACAAGTTATCTCTGAGGTGATAACACTATCAGTATGTTATCTTAGTATATCTCCTCAGCCTTTCTCTGACTGTATTATTATTGTTATTATTATTATTATTAGTGTCACTATTATTATTATCATTCGGAAGCACCAAACTCGTTGAGGTGACCTACATATATATGTATAGGTTAGGTTAGGTTAGGTTTCTTATGTAACAGGACAAGTGTTTCCTGACGCGGGTCTTGGTCATATGATGACCCGAAGCTGGAGCTTTTGGTCATCTGACCGAGGTCTTTCACTGGCTTACCCCTCCACCCCTTTAAAAATTATGATTATATATATATATATATATATATATATATATATATATATATATATATATATATATATATATATATATATATATATCCGGATTTAGACCTCCAAGGTCTAAATCCGGCCCTGCAGATATTTAACTGAATATACTGTAATAATAGGTTCCCATTACTGTAATAATAGGCTCCCCATTACACTGGACATTAAAATAATTTACCCTTTTCAATTTATGTTTATAACCTAATATCTTTATTTACTACAAGTACAAGTACATGGTATACAGTCCTAGCTGACATCAATAACATACTACTATATAGAAAGCCGATTGTTATACACAGCATTTCGGGCAAATTAGGTCAGTGTCCCAGGATGCGACCCACACCAGTCCACTAACACCCAGGTACCCATTTTACTGATGGGTGAACATAGACAACCGGTGTAAGGAAACACGTCCAATGCTTCCACCCCTTCGGCAGGAATCGAACCCGGACGCTCACCGTGTGAAGTTTAGTTAGTTTGATATCTTTATTATGCACCCCATACCCATCCTGTGGGCGGTAGTCAAAAGATTACAGAGGTACATAATGGGTCCAGGGACTGGACCTCAAAGTTTGATAGCTGAGCAAGTTACAAAGGTAATGAACTCAGATGGTCACAATCATGACAAGTTACAAAGGTATTTGCAGATTACAGAGGTATATATAGGGTCCAGAGACTGGGCCCCAAAGTTTTGATAGCTGAACAAGGTACAATGGTAATAAATTCACTAGTTACAAGGTAATGAATCATGTAAGTAAATTTACTTACGTCTGTACATGGTTGCACTCATGAACAAATTATAAAGCAATGAGCAATCTATTAGTCTACACCCAGCCACAACTGTAATGAGTTATTGGTGCAAATTTTAATTGTTGGGTCACACACACACACATATACATATACACATACATATATACACACACATACATGTATATACATACACACATACACATACACACATACACATACACACATACACATACACACATATATACATACACACACACACACACACACACGTGGCAATGCTTTATTTACAGGGAGCAAAGTCAGGGTATTTTTCCAGAATGGTCTGTAATATACCACTGTGGATAAAATACTTTGACATATCTTGAACATTTCTGAGTGAGTTGTCTCTGAATTCATTAATTTTATCGCACTCCAGTACATAATGACGCAGGGTGTGACAATAATCCAACTGGCAAAGTTTACATTTTGTTTGGTCTACATCTGGTGGTGGTGATTTAACCTGCCAAAGATACTTGTAACCCAGCCGGAGGCGAGCGGTAGTGACATCCAAGAGTCTGCTTATTTTGTTGGATGCACCATAGACATGTGGCTCCTCCTGCATGATAGAATGATGATAGATGGACTGACTGGTGTCAATCTCCCTGAGTCTTAAGTCAATAAAATTCAGTTGAAGTTCTTTTCGTATTATTGTTCTCAAACTGCTAACTGATAAGCCAAGATTGTAATCTATCCCTCTTTGAAAGCATAAAACTTAGCCAATTTATCAGTTCTATCATGCATCTGAAGACCAATGTGAGATGGAATCCACAGCATGTGCACTCTGACTCTACTATCCAGAATCCTACCATACCTGTGCCTGGCTTCTGACACAAGCATGCTACAAGTTATACTTGATGAGTTGAGAGCATTTATGGATGACAGAGAATCAGTTACAATTAGAGAGTTAACCTTAGATACATGGACGCATTTGAGTGCAAGGAGTATGGCAAACAGTTCTGTCTGAAGGGTAGAGGCCCAGTTATTGATGCGTGCCCCAATTTCTTTAAGAGAGCCATCACTCTGTATGACAACAGCAGCACTACCAGCTGCACCAGTGGATTGGTGAACAGAACCATCAACGTAAATAATTTGTGAGAGAGTGTGCTGTTTGGCTAAATTATCAATACAGCTTAAGGCATCATGTTTGGCTTCAAGGCGAAGCTTTGGTTGTGATTTAAGAAGTAGTTTGGGGGGAAATGGAGGGATGGTAGTTTGGAATGGGGTAATATTCCATGGAGCGGAGAAGTGCCGCTGTTGCCTTACTTGCCACAGATCATGTATTTGATTCAGGCGGAGGTCGGTTCCAGTTTTTTCGATCCATCTGGAGGGATGTTCACCAGTGCTGAGGAAAGTTTGGAGGTCTTCTGTGCAGGGGTTTGAATGGGCTTGCCTGAGCATATTAACCCCAATTAGGATATTTCTTTCAGTAACACGATCTCTGATGCTTGGAATATCAAGTTCTTTCTGCATATTTAAAATTTTGGCAGTACGAGGGCATCCTAAAATGATCCTCATTGCTTCGTTCTGCAGTTTTTCCAGCCCTCCAAGTTTCCAGTCAGACACAAGAGCAAGTAGTGGGGCAGCATAATCAACTAATGATCTAATATAAGCAAGATACATCATTTTCACAATTTTAACATTAGCACCATACCTGGGGTGAAACCCTGCCACAACTCTAAGTGCTCTCAACCTTTCTTTGTATTGACGACAAAGTCTCGTTACAACAGGTCCAAGTAGTGGGACCTCAAAGCCTAGATACCTGTATCTGTTTACATATTCTAGAAGAGACCCATCATGCAACTGGATCTGGCGAACTGTGCCTCTCTGTCGAGGAGGACGCCTATTGAGTATCTTTGTTTTATCAGTAGAAATTATCAACCCCAGGTCCTGACACGAGGCTAGTACATGGTTAAGGATGTTTTGGGTGTTGGAGAATCCGGTGGTGTGAATCATTATATCATCAGCAAAACTGATCATATAATGATGGGGCTAGCTAGGCATAGCATTAAGTAAGGCATTAATTAGAATATTGAATAGAGTGGGACTGAGCACACCTCCCTATGGGGTTCCTAATTCAAAGTCTTTAGTTATACTTCTATGCCCCTGGAACAACACAGAAGACTTTCTGTTGGACAGGTAGCCTTTAATCCAGCGGAGAAGCCATCCTCCAACATCCATTCTGGCAAGTTCACTAATGATTACATGTCTGTTGGCAACATCAAAAGCAGATTTAAGGTCAAGGAAGGTAGTGTATGAGCTGTCAGTGTGCAGAGTGAAAGGTGGCTATGCAATGGTGCACACTCCTTCCATGCATGAAACCATGCAACCGGGGGACAAAATGTTTGATTCTGTACATGAGACGATTAAGAATCATCCTCTCAAATGTTTTACATTAGCAGCTAGTAAGAGATATTGGGCGAAATGAATTTTGTTGATTGGGCTTAGGAATGGGAATGATGAGGCTGTTGGTCCAAGATTTAGGGAGCTCCCCAGTTACATAGCTCATGTTGTATAATTCGAGTAAAGGATTGCCTGGTACTCGACACAGCAATCTTAGTATATTGTAGGTAATACCATCCTCACCAGGTGACGTGGAGTTGCCCTTAGTTAGTGCTGCATCAAGTTCAAAGTCAGTGAAAGGAATGTTACAGACATCTTCCTTGCTGAGCATAAAACAAACAAGTCTCTCCCTAGCATCATATTTGTCATTTAATTTCACCTGTGTGGTACTGGGAAGATTTTCATAGCTTGATGTAACAGCCCAAGCACTGACTAGCTCATTCGCCCTATGTAAGGGATGAGGGTGCGTAATCTAACCGGTTCTGTTACCCTTAATTCTATTTATGTCCCTCCATGCTCGGCTAAGTGGGGTGTGAGCATTGAGACCATTGACAAATTTTTCCCAGTCAGTTTGCCGCAGCTCTGTCATACGCTCTCTGGCAGCAGCAAGGGCAGTTTGAAAGAGTCTCAGCATTCCAGGGGTACGATGTTTTCTATAGGCTAGGCCTATTCTGCGAGCAGTACGTTTCAGTGTTCGAAGTTTAAGATCATTGTAATAAGTATGGTTATTATAGGAGGTATGATTGTTATGGAAGTTGGTTGGGTTAAGAGATCCAGGAGGTTTTTGAGGCGACTCTAAGTAGTTTTGAATACTGCTCACAAGGTCATTGTTAAAGGTCTCAACAGAGGAACCCTCATAGGAATTATACCAGTCAGTCACATGTGCAACAAAGTCCTCATATTGATCAGGGGGAACATTAAAACGTTTCCGTTTGAATATTCCACCAGGAAGGATAGTATTACCTATATCTAGTGAGGTTAGCCTTGGGAAATGGTCTGATGATATATCTGATACAATGGTAGACTCACAGCTGGCAGAAGTAATATTGAAGCCAAGACACAGATCAAGGATGCCTCCATAGATATGTGTGGGTTCAAGGTCACCTACAATTTGCACATTATCATGACTATTTAACAGTGACAACAGTTGGTTACCATTACGATTACCAAACTGTGAGCTTCCAATGCTTTTGTGTCTTGCATTATAATCTCCAATTATAAGAGTAGGCTCAGACTGAGCACAAGTTGGGAGCTCCAAGTAATTGAACTTATCAGCAGGAGCATACAAATTAAATATGTTGAGAGCAGAGTTCCCAATATAAATCCTAACACCATGGTATTGCAGTCCCTCTGTTTTCTTATGTGTGAGAAGTTGATGGGGAAGTGATTTTTTAATATATAGAACACAAGAGTTAGTAGATTTGAGGTTATATGCAACAAATGATGGCAATTTAGGGGGCTGGGATTTATCAGGGACTCTGCACTCTTGTAGACACACAATATCAATGGGTTCGGTGGTTACTTTATGATGAAGGTCAGGAAGTCTTTTTCTAAGTGATGCAATATTCCAGCTAAAAATATTAAGTTTATGCGAGGACTGATCCATTATAGAAGTCCTGGAATCTGGCTTAATTTCTCAGCAATATGAAAAAATTGTTCATATAAAGAGCAGAGGTTATCAATGTCAGCAGTGTTACCCTGGTCCATGAGTTTTCTGAGTGCACTACCAGTTGTGAGGCCTCGTGGCAGTCTTTGTTTACACAGAGCACGACGCTGTTCATGTGTGAATGTATGATAGGTGGCACTACCACTCACATTCCCTCCTCCACTACCATTACACACATCACTATAACTGTCATCACCAACACCACTATCAACATTGTGTTCATTACATTTATCAGCAGTGCTATATTCAACATTAATGTTAATGTGGTTAACCTCATCACACTTGGCACCACCACTTATATGACACACATCACTATTACTAACATTATGGAGACCACTGCCCTCATCACACTCGGCATCAACACTTATAATACACTCAAAACTATTACTAACATCAGAGACACCACTGCCCTCAGCATGATGCTCACTATAGTTATCAACACAGCTGTTGGGTTCGTCATTGCCGTAATTAAGGACACCACCACCACCTTGTTCATCAGCCTTACACTCGCTTTCAGAATTTGTGACAATCTTGCTATTGGTATGTTCTACACATCTTTCTTTTTGCTGCTCAAGTTGTTGCTTCAGGAGAAATTGCTGTCTCTCCAGTAGTCCTATGTGGGACTTCAGGTTGTATACCACACGAGCAAGACTAGGAACATCTGGAGACGTGAAGCCCCGGTCAGCTGAGCTTGGTGGCTGACAGTCAGCTGACTCAGCTAGACTGGCATTGACAGCAGACGTGATGCGAGAGCTTTTGCCACCAGCCCTCCGTTTTCCCGAGGTATAGTGACAGTTTATTGTCTACCAACCATTTGCTACAGGACCCTAGTTCTAGTGATAGTACATTAGCAATGTCTTGTGGGTCTTTAACTGATACTAATAGAGTACTATCATCTGCGTACAGTAAAAGCTTGCATTTGACACTGATAGTCATTTACAGAGAACAGGAATAGCAAAGGACCCAGGATGCTATTGATGTCATCTAGGCCTGTATACCTTCTACATGTACTTGTAGAAATAAAGATATTATAATTATTATTATTATTATTATTATTATTATTATTATTATTATTATTATTCTTGTTGTTGTGTGTGTTCAGAATGTTTCGTGTTAGTTTACCCAAGTAAATGATATCTTGTTTTCTTCTAAATTTAAATATTAAGAGAACCAACTAAGTAGTGCATTTGAGGGGAAACTCTGTCTGAAGCAGAAAGTTTATACAGACGTTACCCATTAAATGCTTTATTCAGAATAGGATACGATAACATGTGTTCGCATTCTTAAACTGGAGGGTTAGCCACCCGGGATAACTCACGAGGGAGGGAGGGTTAGCTACCCGGGATAACTCACGAGGGAGGGAGGGTTAGTCACCCGGGATAACTCACGAGGGGGAGGGTTAGCTACCGGGATAACTCACGAGGAGGGAGGTTAGCTACGGATAACTCACGAGGAGGAGGGAGGGTTAGCCACCGGATAACTCACGAGGGAGGGAGGGTTACTACCCGGATAACTCACGAGGGGGGGAGGGTTAGTCACCTGGGATAACTCACGAGGGAGGAGGGTTAGTCACCGGATAACTCACGAGGAGGGGGAGGGTTAGCCACCCGGGATAACTCACGAGGGAGGGAGGGTTAGTCACCCGGATAACTCACGAGGAGGGAGGGTTAGCTCCAGGATAACTCACGAGGAGGAGGGTTAGCCACCCGGGATAACTCACGAGGGAGGGAGGGTTAGCCACCCGGGATAACTCACGAGGGAGGGAGGGTTAGCTACCCGGGATAACTCACGAGGGAGGGAGGGTTAGTCACCTGGGATAACTCACGAGGGAGGGAGGGTTAGTCACCTGGGATAACTCACGAGGGAGGAGGGTTAGCCACCGGGATAACTCACGAGGGAGGGAGGGTTAGTCACCTGGGATAACTCACGAGGAGGGAGGGTTACTCACCGGGATAACTCACAAGGAGGAGGGTTAACCACCCGGGATAACTCACGAAGGAGGGAGGGTTACTCACCCGGGATAACTCACGAGGGAGGGAGGGTTAGTCACCTGGGATAACTCACGAGGGAGGGAGGGTTACTCACCCGGGATAACTCACAAGGGAGGGAGGGTTAACCACCCGGGATAACTCACGAGGGAGGGAGGGTTACTCACCCGGGATAACTCACGAGGGAGGGAGGGTTACTCACCCGGGATAACTCACGAGGGAGGGAGGGTTACTCACCCGGGATAACTCACGAGGGAGGGAGGGTTACTCACCCGGGATAACTCACGAGGGAGGAGGGTTACTCACCCAGGATAACTCACGAGGAGGGAGGGTTACTCACCGGGATAACTCACGAGAGGAGGGTTACTCACCGGGATAACTCACGAGGAGGGAGGTTACTCCCCCGGGATAACTCACGAGGGAGGAGGTTACTCACCCGGGATAACTCACGAAGGAGGAGGGTTACTCACCCGGGATAACTCACGAAGGAGGGAGGGTTACTCACCCGGGATAACTCACGAGGGAGGGAGGGTTACTCACCCGGGATAACTCACGAGGAGGGAGGGTTACTCACCCGGGATAACTCACGAGGAGGGAGGGTTACTCACCCGGGATA
>WNWK01003287.1:90000-92500 GCA_009830355.1 Cherax destructor
GTGGGCTTGTAGGTTCCCAATGTTGGCTAGTAGGTTCCCAAGGTGGGCTAGTAGGTTCCCAAGGTGGGCTAGTAGGTTCCCAAGGTGGGCTAGTAGGTTCCCAAGGTGGGCTTGTAGGTTCCCAATGTTGGCTAGTAGGTTCCCAAGGTGGGCTAGTAGGTTCCCAAGGTGGGCTTGTAGGTTCCCAAGGTTGGCTAGTAGGTTCTCGAGGTGGGCTAGTAGGTTCTCAAGGTGGGCTAGTAGATTCCCAATGTGGGCTTGTAAGTTCCAAAGGTGGGCTAGTAAGTTCCCAAGGTGGGCTTGAAGGTTCCCAAGGTGGGCTTGTGCGTTCCCAAGGTGGGCTTGTAGTTTCCCAAGGTGGATTAGTAGGTTCCCAATGTGGGCTTGTATGTTCCCAAGGTCTAGTAGGTTCCCAAGGTAGGCTAGTAGGTTCCTAAGGTGGGCTTGAAGGTTCCAGAGGTGGGCTAATAGGTTCTCAAAGTGGGCTTGTAGGTTCCCAGAGTGGGCTTGAAGGTTCCCAGGGTGGGATAGTAGGTTTCCAAGGTGGGCTTGAAGGTTCCCAAGGTGGGCTAGTAGGTTTCCCAGGTGGGCTAGTAGGTTCTTAAGGTGGGTTAGTAGGTTCTCAAGGCGGGCTTGAAGGTTCCCAAGATAGGCTAGTAGGTTCCCAAGGTGGGCTAGTAGGTTCCCAAGGTGGGCTAGTAGGTTCCCACGGTGGGCTAGTAGGTTCCCAAGAGGGGTGTAGGTTCGCATGGTGGGGTTGTAGGTTCCCAGGGTGGGGTTGTAGGTTCCCAGGGTGGGGTTGTAGGTTCCCAGGGTGGGGTTGTAGGTTCCCATGGTGGGGTTGTAGGTTCCCAGGTGGGGTTGTAAGTTGCCTAGGTGATCTAATAGGTTCCCTAGTAGGGCTAGTGACTCGGGCACTAGGTGAGTGCAAGCATTGGGTAATCTGGGTTGTCTTCACTCGTTGTCTCGATAACCAGTTGTAGTTATCTTGTTCGCTAGTTATCTTATCACGCTGGTATTGTCGATTGCTTGTTGTGATTATTTGTTATTATTATTATTATCGTAGTTATTATTATTGTATAATCATTATTATTATTGCTATTATTATTATTATTATTGCTATTATTATTATTATTATTGTTGCTATTATTATTATTATTATTATTTAAAGTTTCATAGGAGTGGTAATCCCGTAGGGGTCATAAAGCGCCTGCAGGTAAAGGCATTATCATGTTTGATCCAAGGAAGAGTAGAGGGGGCAGTGCCAATTCCTAGAATCAAGAACCCTTTTGAGCAACATCATGGCACCCACCTGGGAGGGTCCAGGTGCTCGTTATCTCCACTAATCACCTAGTCACCTTGGGTCACTACAAAGGTCGTTACTCTCTGTAAAATCACTTTCTACAAGGCATGGGCGTAGGAGTGCCTTGATACTGGAACAGGGATCTTGATTAAAGGATTTGGAGCTACCCTTCCTTTTCTGTCATCAATCCTGTTCCATTATATGTGTGTGTGTACTCACCTATTTGTGGTTGCAGGGGTCGGGTCATAGCTCCTGGCCCCGCCTCTTCACTGATTGCTACTAGGTCCTCTCTCTCCCTGCTCCATGAGCTTTATCAAACCTCGTCTTAAAACTATGTATGGTTCCTGCCTCCACTACGTCACTTTCTAGGCTATTCCACTTCCTGACAACTCTATGACTGAAGAAATACTTCCTAACATCCCTTTGACTCATAGGAGTCTGTGTGTGTGTGTGTGTGTGTGTGTGTGTGTGTGTGTGTAATAATCGCGAACAAATGATACAAGATGCAAAACAACTACGGGGGGAGTTGAATGATAGCTCTAGGCCCTTCGTGTGAATATAATGCAGAGGATCCGTAGTTTGGAAATTAAGAGGAGGTGCAGGATTACCAAAACTATTATCCAGAGAGCTGAGGAGGGGTTGTTGAGGTGGTTTGGACATGTAGAGAGAATGGAACGAAATAGAATGACTTCGAGAGTGTATAAATCTGTAGTGGAGGGAAGGAGGGGTAGGGGTCGGCTTAGGAAAGGTTGGAGGGAGGGGGTAAAGGAGGTTTTATGTGCGAGAGGCTTGGACTTCCAGCAAGCATGCGTGAGCATTTTAGATAGGAGCAAATGGAGACAAATGGTTTTTAGGACTTGACGTGCTGTTGGAGTGTGAGCAAAGTAACATTTGTGAAGGGTTTCAGGAAAACCGGCAGGCCGGACTTGAGTCCTGGAGATGGGAAGTACAGTGGCGGCACTCTGTAGGAGGGGTGTTAATGTTGCAGTTTTATAACTGTAGTGTAAGCGTGCCTCTGACAAGACAGTGATGGAGTGAATGACGGTGAAAGTTTTTCTTTTTCGGGCCACCCTGCCTTGGTGGGAAACGGGTAATGTGTTAATATATATATATATATATATATATATATATATATATATATATATATATATATAACACTGATATTTACTGCTCTTGAATTCTACATATATATATATA
>WNWK01003287.1:97500-127500 GCA_009830355.1 Cherax destructor
TTACTCCACAGAAGATGCCGATGCGGAAAACGGGTGTCTCAAGAAACTGACAGACGAGAAGGATTCTCTCAATAACACACAGGAGTCTGCAGGCACGGAAGAGTCTGGGGATGATAACTTGTCTGTGATGCGGGCTATCGTGGTAGTGGTGGCACTCTCCGTCCATAGCATCATGGAGGGCCTGGCACTGGGCCTCGTCTTCAAGCCATCTGACGTTTGGTTGCTCTTCGCGGCTCTCTCCTCCCACAAGCTAATCATTGGCTTCTGCATGGGAATGGAAATGCTGGAAGCCAGAGCGTCCTACATGTCGTTCTTCCTGTCAATGATAATTTTCTCCCTAGCATCTCCGCTTGGAGGTCTCGTAGGAACACTTGTAGTCTCGATGACAACAAACACGACAGCCGCTGGTATCCTGGTCCCTACCGTCCTGCAAGGACTCTCAGCGGGTACTATCCTCTACGTGACTTTTTGCGAGGTACTAGAGAGGGAGCGGGCCAAGCCACAAAATCCCTTCCTCAAGATGTGGACCCTCATAGCGGGATTCCTATTCATGGCGGCTTTACAGGTGCTGGATAAGTTTGTACCTGAAGACAGTATACCAGAAGTAGCGGAAACACCTCATAGTCTTCTCGTCACCTCGTCTCTCCCACTCTTGTGAACCAAACCCGTATGAATCATAGATCACAAGGTTTACCAGAGCATCGAGCAGAATTTTTTTTTTTAGATGAGAATTCATGATTTTATTATAACTATTGTTATTTTTTTTACGTGCAGTGTGTGACCTCGCTGAGGCAAGGTCACCAGGTTAATAAAGAACCAGGTGTGTCCAGAGCTGTCTGGATTTGAAATTTTCATATATGTCTATCGATGTTTGTAAACACATGAGGATATATGAGTGAACACACACACACACACACACACACACACACTCACACACAGGTGGGGCAGAAACATTTCGAAGTGTTTCCTTACACACACATACACACACATACATACAACAGGCCTAGTGTCTAATTGACATGTGCCTAGGACAAAATGGTAACTAACTAACTAACACACTCACACACACACACTCACACACACACTCACACATGGCAGGATGAAGAAACAAGGTACCATAGATGGCTGGGCTGGACAAAAAGCATTGGTAGAAAGAATCAAGAGCACAATGGAACGTGAGTCGGAAAACTTCATGTACCAACATGTTATGGAAAGAGAGGAGACAATGAACCAGAGAGGCTGGACCTTGTATTCGCCTTGAACAGTTCAGACATAGAGATATCACACACGAAAGACCCCTAGGAGCTTGCAATCATGTGGTCTTGAGTTTTAAATACATAGTGTGTTAACAATGGAGGGTAAACTCCTGAAGGGAGGGTCCTTGACGTTGGTGAGGGGCTCTTGCTCCAGGGAATTGGATCTGTGCTCCGGTTCCCTGAACTGAGCCTGAATACCTTCCACCCCCCCCCACATGCGCTGAATAATCCTACGGATTTAGCGTAGTACGAGAAGGATGGGAGAGGCCAAACTTCCAAGAAGGGGACTACACCAGTATGAGGTAATTCCCACATAAGGTGCAGCGGGTAAGCTTGAGGGATAGACAGTAAAAGAAATGATGGAACATGTGTCCACAAAGTGCAGGGAGGCAGTGGTGACGCCTGTATCAAGGGTCAACAGAAACAACGGGAAGACCTGAGTGAGACCATGGTATACCAGGTGGTGTGGTGAGGACAAAGACAAGTGTGCTAGAGTATGGAGAAAGTATTGAAGACTAGGGACCCTGGAAAACAGGGAGTTGAGCCCAAGAGCCAGAAATGGATATGAATGGATAAGGAGAGAAGCCCAGCGTCAATATGAGAATGACATAGCATCAAAAGCCAAATCTGACGCAAAGTTGTTGTACAGCCACGTCAGGAGGAAAACAACACTCAAGGACCAGGTAATCAGGCTGAGGCAGGAAGGAGGGGAGCTCAGAGGAAACGACCAGGAAGTATGTGAAGAGCTCAACTCGCGATTCAGGGAGGTATTTACAGTGGAGATAGAGAGGCTTCCAGCAAACCGAGGTGGTAGGGTGCACCAGCATGTGCTGGACACACTGCACACAAACGAGAAGGAGGTGAAGAAACTGCTAGGAGAACTAGATACCTCGAAGGCGGTGGGCCCAGATGATATATCTCCTGGGGTCCAGAGAGAGGGAGCAGATGCACTATGTGTACTACTAAAAACAATCTTCAATAAATCTATCGAAAGGGCATCTGCCTGAGGTGTGGAAGACAGCAAATGTGTTCCTAATTTTTAAGAAAGGTGACAAAAAGGCTGCACTAAATTGCAGACCAGTGTCGCTGACATATTGTATGTAGACCAGTGTCGCTGACATATTGTATGTAGACCAGTGTCGCTGACATATTGTATGTAAAGTTGTGGAGAAGATTATCAGGAGAGTGGTGGAGCACCTAGAAAGGAATGGACTTATACACGACAACCAGTACGGTTTCAGGGAAAGGAAATCCTGCGTCACAAACATTGTAATTCTATGACAAGGTAACAGAAATAAGACAGGAAAGAGAGGGATGGGTAGACTGCATTTTCTTGGACTGCAAGAAGGCTTTCGACATAGTACCACACAAGAGACTGGTTGAAAAACTAGAGGAGCAGACAGGAATAGGAGGGAAAGTACTGCAGTGGATTAGGGAATACCTAACAGGAAGGAAACAACGTGTGTCGGAACGTGACGAGGTGTCTGAGTGGGCGCCTGTGACGAGCGGGGTTCCAAAAGCATCAATCATATAACAGCTGCAGCATACGGGCGCCTGGCAAACCTGAGAACAGCATTCCGACATCTAAGTAAGAAGTCATTCACGTCTCTGTACACCGTGTACGTCGGGACATAATTAGAGTATACAGCACTAGTATGTTGGACTACGTGCGGCCAGCAGTAACAGCCTGGTTGATCAGGCCCTGATCCACCGGGAGGCCTGGTCGTGGACCGGGCCGCGGGTGGATTCCCGGAATACCCTTCAGGTAGACAGGTAACCCACATCTGGTCAAATACGTCAAGAAATAAGAGAAAGTGCAAAGGTTTGCAACACGATTAGTCCCGGAGATGAGGGGTATGTCCTACGAGAAGATGTTAAGAGAACTCAACCTGACAACACTGGAGGACAGGAGGAATAAAGGGGATATTACCTGGAGAGAGTTTACCTGGAGAGAATTCCAGGGGTCAACGCCCCTGCGGCCCGGTCTGTGACCAGGCCTCAATTGACAAGGTGGACAGAGACAGGATGTTCCAGAGATGGGACACAGCGACAAGGGGACACAACTGGAAATTGAAGACTCATATAAGTCACAGGGATGTTAGGAAATTCTCAGTCATATTAAAAGGGACTTCAGAGTATTTCGGAACCCACTTAGACGAGTAGCAAAAGTACATAAGTCACAGGGATGTTAGGAAGTATTTCTTCAGTCATAGAGTTGTCAGAAAGTGGAACATTCTAGAGTGATGTAGTGGAGGCAGGAACCATACATAGCTTTAAGAAGAGGTATGATAAAGCTCATGGAGCAGAGAGAGAGAGTGGACCTAGTAGCGATCAGTGAAGAGGCGGGGCCAGGAGCTATGACTCGACCCTTGCAACCACAATTAGGTGAGCACACACACACACGACAAAACAGTAACACTAATAAAATTCTAGACTAAAGTGGAACAGTCACTTCAGATTACAGTAAAACAGTCACTTCAGACTACAGTGGAATACAGTCACTTCAGACTACAGTGGAACACCGTCACTTCAGACTACAGTACAATGCAGTCATTTCAGACTACAGTACAATACAGTCATTTCAGACTACAGTACAATACAGTCATTTCAGACTACAGTACAATACAGTCATTTCAGACTACAGTAAAACAGTCATTTCAGACTACAGTGGAACACAGTCACTTCAGACATAAACTCCTCAGGTACTGAGAGACTTCACGGTCCTCCTCTGAAAGTAATAAACACTTCATGGGAGTAATCCCCTTCAAGGAAGGTTCCTTTATGCTGGTGAGGGATTCTCCTGATCCAAGGAACTGCTTCTTTCTCTTCCTTGGACTGATCCCGAGTGTCCCCATTCCCTAAGCGAGGTATAACCCCTGCCATCACATAAATGTATATATATATATATATATATATATATATATATATATATATATATATATATATTTTATATATATATATATATATATATATATATATATATATGAAGACAACCACTATGAAAAATAGAAGAATTCAAGCGCTTCTGACTGCTCACATTATCATAGTTCTTGATAATGTGAGCAGTCACAACGCTGAATTCTTCTATTTTTCATAGTGGTGTCTTGCATATTTTAATATCACCTGTTTACTGTGATTTTTGCAGCAAAAATATATATATATATATATATATATATATATATATATATATATATATATATATATATATAATATATATATATATATATATATATATTATAGATATAAGTTGAAAGTCGTGAGGTGGAAGCTGTGCTCATCTTCACTCACGAAATCGTAATGACACGATTACAAACAACCCATATAACGGGTGGGGATAGAACCCACGGTGGTATTTTTTGTTTGCAATCGTGTCATTACGATTTCGTAAGTCATGATGACGGCTTTCAGGGGACTTGAGCTAGAGTTCGTCACGGCCATGCTAGCGGGAGATTCGTCTGTAAAAACTTGCATTTGTGGTCACAGTCGTGGCCTATGCTAACCTTCCTATGGTGTATAAATATACCTAGTTGGATGAATCTTATTGTAGCCAGCTGGTCCAGTGGATAACGCGTCGGTCTGGGGTTTTACGACTCTGACCGCGGGTTCTATCCCCGTCTGTGGTATGCTTTGTGCTCATCTTGTGTATTCACCAAACGCATCATCAGTCAATCTCTATTATTAACTTTCCTGATCAAGCATCAACGTGCAATTCATATCTTACGCAACACAATGTCTTACGCAACACAATGTCTTGCGCAACACAATGTCTTGCGCAAACACATTGTCTTACGCAACACATTGTCTTACGCAACACACTAACAGCTAAGACATCAGTGTTAAATACTGTATTTTTAATAAAATATGGTCTTTTGTATTTGTATCAATTGAGTCAATTCTCTGTCACTTTAACCCTGATTTTCTCAATCAATAATTATTACATTGTTTTACTTTGCACTAGCATTTACTTAAGATTCAAGACTGTAGCTGTAAATGATCTCTAAATTATATATATCGCAATCTGCATTAAATGAAAGAAATTAAATATACAAGGTGTTTTAAATTGTTTAACCCAATTTCAAAGCAGTCTGCTTTGAAATCGGGTCAATCAATTTAAAACACCTTGTATCGTAGGCCGAGGCGGCTGTAGCAGCCGTGAAGGCATTACCGTACTATTTACTTACGAAATTCTAACTCTCCCCACTGTTCGTTATGCCCTTGTTGTCTTATAACCCCGCACAACCCCCTGCGCTGTATGACCCTTGTAGGTTTAGTGCTTATTTTTCATAATAATAACAATAATAATACTTACTGAACGCACAACTGGTACTGAACTCACAACTGGTACTGAACTCACAACTGGTACTGAACTCACAACTGGTACTGAACTCACAACTGGTACTGAACTCACAACTGGTACTGAACTCACAACTGGTACTGAACTCACAACTGGTACTGAACTCACAACTGGTACTGAACTCACAACTGGTACTGAACTCACAACTGGTACTGAACTCACAACTGGTACTGAACTACAACTGGTACTGAACTCACAACTTGTACTGAACTCACAACTGGTACTGAACTCACAACTGGTACTGAACTCACAACTGGTACTGAACTCACAACTGGTACTGAACTCACAACTGGTACTGAACACACAACTTGTACTGAACTCACAACTGGTACTGAACTCACAACTGGTACTAAACTCACAACTGGTACTGAACTCACAACTGGTACTGAACACACAACTGGTACTGAACTCACAACTGGTACTGAACACACAACTGGTACTGAACTCACAACTGGTACTGAACACACAACTGGTACTGAACTCACAACTGGTACTACTGAACCTACACAACTGTTTCTGAACTCACAACTGGTACTGAACTCACAACTGGTACTGAACTCACAACTGGTACTGAACACACAACTGGTACTGAACTCACAACTGGTACTGAACTCACAACTGGTACTGAACTCACAACTGGTACTGAACTCACAACTGGTACTGAACTCACAACTGGTACTGAACTCACAACTGGTACTGAACTCACAACTTGTACTGAACTCACAACTGGTACTGAACTCACAACTGGTACTGAACACACAACTGGTACTGAACTCACAACTGGTACTGAACACACAACTGGTACTGAACTCACAACTGGTACTGAACACACAACTGGTACTGAACTCACAACTGGTACTGAACTCACAACTGGTACTGAACTCACAACTGGTACTGAACACACAACTGGTACTAAACTCACAACTGGTACTGAACTCACAACTGGTACTGAACTCACAACTTGTACTGAACTCACAACTGGTACTGAACTCACAACTGGTACTGAACTCACAACTGGTACTGAACGCACAACTGGTACTGAACACACAACTGGTACTGAACTCACAACTGGTACTGAACTCACAACTTGTACTGAACTCACAACTGGTACTGAACTCACAACTGGTACTGAACTCACAACTGGTACTGAACTCACAACTGGTACTGAACTCACAACTTGTACTGAACTCACAACTGGTACTGAACTCACAACTGGTACTGAACTCACAACTGGTACTGAACGCACAACTAGTACTGAACGCACAACTGGTACTGAACTCACAACTGGTACTGAACTCACAACTGGTACTGAACTCACAACTGTTACTGAACTCACAACTGGTACTGAACGCACAACTGGTACTGAACTCACAACTGGTACTGAACTCACAACTGGTACTGAACTCACAACTGGTACTGAACTCACAACTGGTACTGAACTCACAACTGGTACTGAACTCACAACTGGTACTGAACACACAACTGGTACTGAACTCACAACTGGTACTGAACACACAACTGGTACTGAACTCACAACTGGTACTGAACACACAACTGGTACTGAACTCACAACTGGTACTGAACGCACAACTGGTACTGAACTCACAACTGGTACTGAACTCACAACTGGTACTGAACTCACAACTGGTACTGAACTCACAACTAGTACTGAACTCACAACTGGTACTGAACTCACAACTGGTACTGAACTCACAACTGGTACTGAACGCACAACTGGTACTGAACTCACAACTGGTACTAAACTCACAACTGGTACTGAACACACAACTGGTACTGAACTCACAACTGGTACTGAACACACAACTGGTACTGAACTCACAACTGGTACTGAACTCACAACTGGTACTGAACTCACAACTGGTACTGAACTCACAACTGGTACTTAACGCACAACTGGTACTGAACTCACAACTGGTACTGAACTCACAACTGGTACTGAACTCACAACTGGTACTTAACTCACAACTGGTACTGAACACACAACTGGTACTGAACTCACAACTGGTACTGAACGCACAACTGGTACTGAACTCACAACTGGTGCTGAACGCACAACTGGTACTGAACGCGTCGTGTACTTGTTGAGGGGGGAGGCAAGAATACAGCATTTTTTTTATTATTATTATTATCCAATTTCAATTAATTTTTTTACTGTGTATTAAACAGCATTTGAAGCCTACACACTGTGTTTGTAGTGATTTTTTTGCCTTAAAGACAGAAAGTAAAATAATAATGCCCTATTTTATAGGGACTAAAACTCTACTTACTTTGCAAAATTGGTAAGATGTACAGTGTTCTAGTTGGCATCAAAGGAAAGACAAAGGTCTAAATAATTCTGCGACAACCAGATTTTGAGCGAAATGTCAATACATTGCATAATAAAAAATATTAAAATTTTCTTTTTTTTTTAAGAATTTTTTTTTGGGGAAAAATCAATAAAAAAAAAAACGGTAAGGAATATCGCAAATCCCCGTTACCAATGAGTAGAGCAATCATTCCTCAATAATGTATGCAAAAATCATGACAACCAGTCAACTAGTTTTCGCAAGGAAAGTATCGAAAGGTCAATAACTTATTCCCGAGAAAATCCATTCTCTGGTTACGGTTACGGTGCGTCAGATTTCGGCTGCCAACACAACTACCACCGTGACGGCAGCCCGCACCACCTTGACGGCAGCCCGCACCACCTTGACGGCAGCCCGCACTACCTTGACGGCAGCCCGCGCCACCTTGACGGCAGCCCGCGCCACCTTGACGGCAGCCCGCACCACCTTGACGGCAACCCGCACCACCTTGACGGCAGCCCGCACCACCTTGACGGCAACCCGCACCACCTTGACGGCAGCCCGCACCACCTTGATGGCAACCCGCACCACCTTGACGGCAGCCCACACCACCTTGACGGCAACCCGCACCACCTTGACGGCAGCCCGCACCACCTTGACGGCAGCCGCGCCACCTTGACGGCAGCCCGCACCACCTTGACGGCAGCCGCACCACCTTGACGGCAGCCCCACCACCTTGACGGCAACCCGCACCACATTGACGGCAGCCCGCACCACCTTGACGGCAGCCCGCGCCACCTTGACGGCAGCCCGCACCACCTTGACGGCAGCCGCACCACCTGACGGCAGCCCGCACCACCTTGACGGCAGCCCGCACCACCTTGACGGCAGCCCGCACCACCTTGACGGCAGCCCGCACCACCTTGACGGCAGCCCGCGCCACCTTGACGGCAGCCCGCACCACCTTGACGGCAGCCCGCGCCACCTTGACGGCAGACCGCGCCACCTGACGGCAGCCGCACCACCTTGACGGCACCGCGCCACCTTGACGGCAGACCGCACCACCTTGACGGCAGCCCGCACCACCTTGACGGCAGCCCGCACCACCTTGACGGCAGCCCGCACCACCTTGACGGCAGCCCGCACCACCTTGACGGCAGCCCGCGCCACCTTGACGGCAGCCCGCACCACCTTGACGGCAGCCCGCCCACCTGACGGCAGCCCGCGCCACCTTGACGGCAGCCCGCACCACCTTGACGGCAGCCCGCGCCACCTTGACGGCAGCCCGCACCACCTTGACGGCAGCCCGCACCACCTTGACGGCAGCCCGCGCCACCTTGACGGCAGCCCGCACCACCTTGACGGCAGCCCGCACCACCTTGACGGCAGCCCGCGCCACCTTGACGGCAGCCCGCACCACCTTGACGGCAGCCCGCACCACCTTGACGGCAGCCCGCGCCACCTTGACGGCAGCCGCACCACCTGACGCAGCCCGCACCACCTTGACGGCAGCCCGCGCCACCTTGACGGCAGCCCGCACCACCTTGACGGCAGCCCGCACCACCTTGACGGCAGCCCGCGCCACCTTGACGGCAGCCCGCACCACCTTGACGGCAGCCCGCACCACCTTGACGGCAGCCCCACTGACGGCAGCCCGACCACCTTGACGGCAGCCCGCCCACCTTGACGGCAGCCGCGCCAGCCTGACGGCAGCCCGCACCACCTTGACGGCAGCCCGCACCACCTTGACGCAGCCCCCGAGCACCGCACCACCTTGACGGCAGCCCGCGCCACCTTGACGGCAGCCCGCACCACCTTGACGGCAGCCCGCACCACCTTGACGGCAGCTCTCACCACCTTGACGGCAGCTCTCACTCTGAACACTAATATGGAGTCCACACAGAAGTTGCCATGTTCTGTATTTGGAAAGAAACAATCATAAAAATCGTAATTTTTGGAGTAAAAAAAAAGAGAAGAAAAAAAGCACGAATTGGCATCATGTCCTCTTGATAAAACAAAAAAAAAAAAATACATTGTCGAAAAAAAGATACTTAAAAATATGATAGAAACAAGCTGATTGTATCAACATATTGCCAGAATTATGCACTATTTTTCTGTAAGAAAACATTTTTTCCAAAAAAAAAATAGATTTTTTTCCTCTACCCCTTCCCCCCCAGAGGTCTTCGATTTTAGTGACCTATTCCGTAATCCCCGACTTCCTCCATAACATGTGAGCTAGACACACATGCAACACACGTGGATCGTGATCCAGGGAACTGGATCTGTGCTCCACTCGCCTGAACTGCCATCCATCCCCTTACCCCTTGTTTAGTTACTACGGGTTTAGCGCTCTCCCAATGATGATGATGATAATAATTATTATCACACTCAACACGTTTAATCGGAATGCTAATACAGTGGTACCTCGGTATACGTCCTCTTTGGAATAAGTCCAACTTGGTATACGTCCTGTTTGGACGCGGAACATTTTGCTTGGTATACGACCTTTGTTTGGCATACGACTCACATGCTAGAACTTGTATGGGTCAAAATGGAGGAGTTAGTGGAGGGGCACATGGAAGAGCTGACCACTGAGGATATAGAGGAAGCCCCTACTTCATTAATAAAGGAAATCTTTGCCAAATGGATGGACGTCAAAAGCTTTGCAGAGAAGTACCACCCCAGCAAAGCCCAAACAAGCCGTAATAGCATTGTCTGGAATGACCAGACAATGTCACATTTCCAAAACATCCTGAGGAGAAGGCAGAAGCAAAGTTCTTTGGACAGATTTTTAGTAAAAGTCAAACCTGGTGAGCTTCAACCAGGTCCAAATAGGAAAAAAGAGAAGGGGACTCTCCTTCCAAACAATAACATTTCCTCCTCCTAGTAGGCACTCCACTCCTCCCTTCTCAGCACTATCCTAGTAGGCACTCCACTCTTTCAGCAAAGTAAAGTGAGGTTAAATTTGCATTTATTTCATCTAATTATTTTGTTTTTTTGTATATATTTTGTATACAACCCCATCAATGTATAATATGCCAATAACAATAGGATTTTTTTTCATGGGAGCGGATTAATCGTTTTCCCTATATTTCTTGAGGGAAAATTCGTTTGGTATATGTCCTGTTTGGTATAAGTCCAAGGTCCTGGAGCGGATTAAGGACGTATACCGAGGTACCACTGTATAGTCAAAGAATATTCCAGAATGGTTTAAAATAGTCAAAAAACATTCAAGAATGGTTTAAAATAGTAAAAAACATTCCAGAATGGTTTAAAATAGTCACAAAATATTCCAGAATGGTTTAAAATAGTCAAAAAATATTCCAGAATGGTTTAAAATAGTCCTAAAATATTCCAGAATGTTTTAAAATAGTCAAAAAATATTCCAGAATGGTTTAAAATAGTAAACAAATATTCCAGAATGGTTTAAAATAGTCATAAAATATTCCAGAATGGTTTAAAATAGTCAAAAAAATATTCCAGAATGGTTTAAAGCAGTCAAAAAAAAATCTAAAATAATTTAAAATAGTCAAAAAATATTCCAAAATGGTTTAAAATAGTAAAATATATTCCAGATTTTTTTTAAATAGCCAAGAAATATTCCAAAATGGTTTAAAATAGTAAAAAAATATTCCAAAATGGTTTAAAATAGTAAAAAAATATTCCAAAATGGTTTAAAATAGTTCTAAAGTGATCTAAAATAGTTGAGAATAGTTGAAAAATCGACACAAAAGACTTGGTACTTATTCAGAGAAGATAATGTCAACAATAATACAAGACATAATAACGGAGGAGAGCAGGAGCCACAGGGTGGCCACAAAAGAGCCACAGAAGCGCCACAGAAGGGCCACAGAAGGGCCACAGGATAGCCACAGAAGAGCCACAGAAGGGCCCCATAATGGCAACAGGAGGGATATAGGAGGGACACAGGAGGGCTACAGGAGGCCAGAAAACTGCAACAGAAATCCATAGGAGGACCACAGAAGGACCACAGGAGGACCAAAGGGGCATCACAGGAGGACCACAGGAGGACCAAAGGGGTACCACAGGAGGACCAAAGGGGTACCACAGGAGGACCAAAGGGGTACCACAGGAGGACCAAAGGGGTACCACAGGAGGACCACAGGAGGGCCACCACAATAGTGGAGTGAGTCGCGCAGTGTTGGCAACGCCAGTAGTGTTGAGTTAGAGGTGTGAGTGTGAGGGTGTAGGTAGAGAGCTGCTGAACAGTCTCTCTCTCTCACCGTGCACGCGCGGGTGTGTGCTGGTGCACGCGCGGGTGTGTGTGCTGGTGCACCTGCGACGCTCATTGCAAGTGTTTGTGGGCTGGAGTGTTTGAGTTTAAGTGGTGTGTGTGTATGTGTGTGTGTATGTGTGTGTGTGTGTGTGTGTGTGTGTGTGTGTGTGTGTGTCAGTGAGTGTGTATGTGTGTGTGTCAGTGAGAGTGTGTGTGAGTGTGTGTGTGTGTGTATGTGTGTGAGTGAGTGTGTGTGTACTCGCCTATTTGTACTCACCTATACTATTTGTATTGCAGGTGTCGAGTCATAGCTCCTGGCCCCGCCACTTCACTGATTGTTACTAGGTCCTCTCTCTCCCTGCTCCATGAGCTTTATCAAACCTCGTCTTCAAACTATGTATGGTTCCTGCCTCCACTACGTCACTTTCTAGGCTATTCCACTTCCTGACAACTCTATGACTGAAGAAATACTTCCTAACATCCCTTTGACTCATAGAAGTCTTCAACTTCCAATTGTGACCCCTTGTTTCTGTGTCCCATCTCTGGAACATCCTGTCTTTGTCCACCTTGTCAATTCCTCGCAGTATTTTATATGTCGTTATCATGTTTTCCCTGACTCTCCTGTCCTCCAGTGTCGTCAGGCCGATTTCCCTTAACCTTTCTTCGTAGGACAATCCCCTTAGCTCTGGGACTGGTCTTGTTGCAAACCTTTGCACTTTCTCTAATTTCTTGACGTGCTTGACCAGGTGTGGATTCCAAACTGGTGCTGCATACTCCAGTATTGGCCTGACGTATATGGTGTACAGAATCTTGAACGATTCCTTACTGAGGTATCGGAACGCTATTCTTAGGTTTGCCAGACGCCCGTATGCTGCAGCCTCAGGAGATGTGCTCGGTATTATACTCACCTCAAGATCTTTTTCCTTGAGTGAGGTTTGCAGTCTTTGGCCACCTAGACTATACTCTGTCTGCGGTCTTCTTTGCCCTTCCCAGATCTTCATGACTTTACATTTGGCAGGGTTAAATTCAAGGAGCCAGTTACTGGACCAGGCTTGTAGCCTGTCCAAGTCTCTTTGTAGTCCTGCCTGATCCTCGACTGATTTAATTCTTCTCATTAACTTCACATCATCTGCAAACAGGGACACTTCTGAGTCTATCCCTTCCGTTATGTCATTCACATATACCAAAAACAGCACAGGTCCTAGGACTGACCCTTGTGGAACCCCACTCGTCACAGGTGCCCACTCTGACACCTCGTCACGTACCATGACTCGTTGTTGCCTCCCTGTCAGATATTCTCTGATCCATTGCAGTGCCTTTCCTGTTACGTGTGCCTGATCCTCTAGCTTTTGCATTAACCTCTTGTGAGGAACTGTGTCGAACGCCTTCTTGCAGTCCAAGAAAATGCAGTATATCCACCCTTCTCTCTCATGTCTTACTTCTGTTACCTTGTCATAAAACTCCAGTTGGTTTGTGACACAGGATTTTCCTTCCCTGAAACCATGCTGGTTGTCGTTTATAAGCTTGTGTCTTTCTAGGTGCTCCACCACTCTCCTCCTGATGATCTTCTCCATGACTTTGCATACTATACACGTCAGTGACACAGGTCTGTAGTTTAATGCCTCGTGTCTGTCTCCTTTCTTAAAAATTGGGACTACATTTGCCATCTTCCACACCTCAGGTAGTTGCCCAGTTTCAATGGATGTGTTAAAGATTTTTGTTAGTGGCACACACAGCATCTCTGCTCCCTCTCTAAGGACCCACGGAGAGATGTCCGGTTCCACTGCCTTTGAGGTATCGAGTTCACATAGCAGCTTCTTTACCTCCTCCTCGGTTGTGTGTATTTCATCCAGCACTTGTTGGTATACCTCTCTATTCTGAATTCTTGGAGTCCTTCCTGTCTCCTCTGTAAATACTACTTTAAATCTTATGTTGAGCTCCTCACATACCTTTTGGTCGTTTCTTGTGAACTCCCCACCTTCCTTCCTCAGCCTGATTACCTGGTCCTTGACTGTTGTTTTCCTCCTGATGTGGCTATACAACAGCTTTGGGTCAAACTTGACTTTCAATGCTATGTCATTTTCGTATTGTCGCTGAGCCTCCCTTCTTACCTGTGCATATTCGTTTCTGTGTGTGTGTGTGTGTGTGTGTTTGTGTGTGTGTGGTGTGTGTGTGTGTGTGTGTGTGTGTGTGCAGGAGCGGGAGCACGCACATGAGTATCTTCCCCCTTCAACATTTTCGTTCATAACTTCAGAACGAGTCATCCGAACGGCTTCAGACTCTCAGCGCTGGTGTACTATAACCAGGACAACCTTCATGCAAGTACTGGCATGTGCAGGTGCCATCTCTCGCCCCTTTTATATAGACCATTCCAAGCTTCTGGCAATCGTTGGATAACTCCAGAACGACTCTTCCGATCGGCATTAAACTTTCAGCACTTGTGATTCCTACAAGAAGGTTAGTATTGTTATTGTAAAGTGTAGGTGACAGCACACACACACACACACACACACACACACACACATACACACACACACACACACACACACACACACACACACACACACACATATATATATATATATATATATATATAATTAGTTCTGAGCTTACCACAGCCATGTAGGTCATCGCATCATAAAACATACCCAGTGCTGGTGGGTACATTATGTTTGTAGAATTGTTGGCCCAGGGTTAGAGCGTCGTGAATTTTGACTTGCTTCCCACGCGGCGGGCTAAAATAACAAAATAACACGGGTTCGATCCCTGGCCAGACGCAGTTTGTTAATTGCCATGCGGTGGGACACCCATGCAGACTCCTCCAGCAGACCAGCTCCTCCCAAAGAACACAAACAGTCCCACTGGGACAAACTGATCTTGGAAAAAATTGCCAACACAATGCTCAACAATGCTTCAGGAAAGGACAAAGCTCGTCTCCTAGCGGTGAAGGCACCACACTCAGGAGATTTCCTTTTAGTTGTTCCCAACTCCTTCCTGGGGACCCGACTCGACCCACAGGCCATTCGGATTGGTGTTGCTTTCCGCCTAGCCGCCCCCATACTCACCGAACGTAAGTGTATTTGTGGCAGGGCGTCGGCTGATCAATTCGGACTTCATGGTCTCGTGTGTCATATATCAGAAGGGAAGTATGCTAGACATGAGGTCAACGCCACAGCCCGTTGCCCAGCTGAACGGAAACCCCAGGTGCAGAGGTCTGATGGAAGTCAAAAGCGTCCTGATGGAGCTATAATTTCATCCCAGCAGGATCGGAGACCCTTGGAGCATTGGGCAAGTGTGCCCTAAAGTTCCTCAGAGAGCTGGGTATAAAGCTCATCACAAAAGTCAAAGATCACAGAGCGGCCAGCTTCCTCTTTCAGAGAATCAGTGTTGCGATCCAGAGGGAAAATGCCTGCAGCATTTTGGGCACGTGGCGCACCGCCGGGTAGCTGGATGAAGTGTTTGAGATATAGGCTCTGAGATGTATTGTATGTTGTTCTCATTTCTATTATATCTTTGTTAATGTATTGTGTTTATAAATAAAGTTTACATAGAATATAGAATTTTCCCCGAAGTAAGTATATTCTTTTTTCTGAGAATGAGGGTCCAAAATCCAGTTCCAGAGGTCTCTGGAAGAGACATGTCTCTCACTTTAAGACAGACATGTCTCTCACTTTAAGAGAGACATGTCTCTCACTTTAAGACAGACATGTCTCTACTTTAAGACAGACATGTCTCTCACTTTAAGACAGACATGTCTCTCACTTTAAGACAGACATGTTTCTCACTTTAAGACAGACATGTCTCTCACTTTAAGACAGATATGTCTCTCATTTTAAGACAGACATGTCTCTCACTTTAAGACAGACATGTCTCTCACTTTAAGACAGACATGTCTCTCACTTTAAGACAGACATGTCTCTCACTTTAAGACAGACATGTCTCTCACTTTAAGACAGACATGTCTCTCACTTTAAGACAGACATGTCTCTCACTTTAAGACAGACATGTCTCTCACTTTAAGACAAACATGTCTTTCACTTTAAGACAGACATGCCTCTCACTTTAAGACAGACATATCTCTCACTTTAAGACAGACATGTCTCTCACTTTAAAACAGACATGTCTCTCACTTTAACAGACATGCCTCTCACTTTAAGACAGACATGTCTCTCACTTTAAGACAGACATGTTTCTCACTTTAAGACAGACATGTCTCTCACTTTAAGACAGATATGTCTCTCACTTTAAAACAGATATGTCTCTCGCTTTAAAACAGACATGTCTCTCACTTTAAGACAGACATGTCTCTCACTTTAAGACAGACATGCCTCTCACTTTAAGACAGACATGTCTCTCACTTTAAGACAGACATGTCTCTCACTTTAAGACAGACATGTCTCTCACTTTAAGACAGACATGTCTCTCACTTTAAAACAGATATGTCTCTCGCTTTAAAACAGACATGTCTCTCACTTTAAGACAGACATGTCTTTCACTTTAAGACAGACATGCCTCTCACTTTAAGACAGACATGCCTCTCACTTTAAGACAGACATGTCTCTCACTTTAAGACAGACATGCCTCTCACTTTAAGACAGACATGTCTCTCACTTTAAGACAGACATGCCTCTCACTTTAAGACAGACATGTCTCTCACTTTAAGACAGACATGCCTCTCACTTTAAGACAGACATGTCTCTCACTTTAAGACAGACATGTCTCTCACTTTAAGACAGACATGCCTCTCACTTTAAGACAGACATGTCTCTCACTTTAAGACAGACATGTCTCTCGCTTTAAAACAGACATGTCTCTCACTTTAAGACAGACATGTCTTTCACTTTAAGACAGACATGCCTCTCACTTTAAGACAGACATGTCTCTCACTTTAAGACAGACATGCCTCTCACTTTAAGACAGACATGTCTCTCACTTTAAGACAGACATGCCTCTCACTTTAAGACAGACATGTCTCTCACTTTAAGACAGACATGCCTCTCACTTTAAGACAGACATGTCTCTCACTTTAAGACAGACATGCCTCTCACTTTAAGACAGACATGTCTCTCACTTTAAGACAGACATGCCTCTCACTTTAGGACAGACATGTCTCTCACTTTAAGACAGACATGTCTCTCACTTTAAGACAGACATGCCTCTCACTTTAAGACAGACATGTCTCTCACTTTAAGACAGACATGTCTCTCACTTTAAGACAGACATGTCTCTCACTTTAAGACAGACATGTCTCTCACTTTAAGACAGACATGCCCCCACTTTAAGACAGACATGTCTCTCACTTTAAGACAGACATGTCTCTCACTTTAAGACAGACATGTCTCTCACTTTAAGACAGACATGTCTTCACTTTAAGACAGACATGTCTCTCACTTTAAGACAGACATGCCTCTCACTTTAAGACAGACATGTCTCTCACTTTAAGACAGACATGTCTCTCACTTTAAGACAGACATGTCTCTCACTTTAAGACAGACATGTCTCTCACTTTAAGACAGACATGTCTCTCACTTTAAGACAGACATGTCTCTCACTTTAAGACAGACATGTCTCTCACTTTAAGACAGACATGTCTCTCCGCTCCTTCTTTCTGCCATAGTCTCTCCTTTACATCTTGAGGCTGGTGAAGGGCTCTTGATCCCGGAAGTGTAGCTTTCACCCTTCTTCTAAGGTTCCTTGGATCAAACTAGGGTATTTCTTATTCCACGGGCACTGTATAACCCCTACGGATTTAACACTTATTATCAAAGATGAAAATAATAATATAAATTATTATTATTATTGTCATTAGTTTGATTAAAAATACTTGTCAAATGAACACTTGTTCATAGAAGTGAACACTTGTTCATAGAGGTGAACACGTGTTCATAGAGGTGAACACGTGTTCATGGTAGTGAACACTTGTTCATGACTGTGAACACTTGTTCATGGTTGTGAACACTTGTTCATAGTAGTGAACACTTGTTCATGGCAGTGAGCACTTGTTCATGGTAGTGAACACTTGTTCATGGCTGTGAACACTTGTTCATGACTGTGAATACTTGTTCATGGTTGTTAACACTTGTACATGGTAGTGAACTTGTTCACGGTTTTGAACACTTATTCACGGCAAAGAACACAGCCTGTGACTACTGCCACCACAGCTTGTCACTACTGCCACCACAGTCTGTCACTACTGCCATCAGAGCTTGTGACTACTGCCACCACAGCCTGTCACTACTGCCACCACAGCCTGTCACTACTGCCACCACAGCCTGACACTACTACCACCACAGCCTGTCACTACTGCCACCACAGCCTGTCACTACTGCCACCACAGCCTGTCACTACTACCACCACAGCCTGTCACTACTGCCACCACAGCCTGTCACTACTACCACCACAGTTTCACTATGCCACACGCTGTCACTACTGCCAACACAGCCTGTCACTACTACCACCACAGTCTGTCACTACTGCCACCACAGCCTGTCACTACTGCCATCACAGCCTGTCACTATTGCCACCACTGCCTGTCACTACTACCACTACAGTCTGTCACTACTGCCATCACAGCCTGTCATCCACCACGCCTGTACTTCACCACGGCCTGTCACTACTCCACCACAGCCTGTCACTACCACAGCCTGTCACTACTACCACCACAGTCTGTCATCCCATCACAGCCTGTCACTACTACTATCACAGCCTGTCACTACTGCCACCACAGCCTGACACTACTACCACCACAGCCTACCATCACCGCCTGACACCACTAACACCACAGTCTGACACCCCTACCTCCACAGCCTGACACCATTGCCACCACAGCCTGGCACTCCTAACACCACAGCCTGACACTACTACCACAACAGCCTGTCACTCTACCACCACAGCCTGACACTATTGCCACCACAGCCTGGCACTCCTAACACCACAGCCTGACACTACTACCACCACAGCCTGACACTCCTACCACCACAGCCTGACACTACTGCCACCACAGCCTGGCACTCCTAACACCACAGCCTGACACTACTACCACCACAGCCTGCACTCCTAACACCACAGCCTGACACTACTACCACCACAGCCTGGCACTCTAACACCACAGCCTGACACTCCTACCACCACAGCCTGCACTCCTAGCACCACAGCCTGACACTACTACCGCCACAGTCTGGCACTCCTAACACCACAGCCTGACACTACTACCACCACAGCCTGGCACTCCTAACAGCACAGCCTGACACTACTACCACCACAGCCTGGCACTCTAACAACAGCCTACACTCACACCAAGCCTGGCACTCTAAACACAGCCTGCACTACCACCGTAGCCTGGCACTCCTAACACCACAGCCTGACATTACTACCACCACAGCCTGGCACTCCTAACAGCACAGCCTGACACCTCTACCACCACAGTCTGACTCTACTAACACCACAGCCTGACACTACTATCACCACAGCCTGGCACTCCTGACACCACAGCCTGACATTACTACCATCACAGCCTGGCACTCCTAACACCACAGCCTGACACTACTACCACCACAGCCTGACACTACTACCACCACAACCTGGCACTTCTAACACCAGAGCCTGACACTACTACCACCACAGCCTGGCACTCCTAATACCTCACACTGACACTACTACCACCACATCCTGGCACTCCTAACACCACAGCCTGTCACTACTACCACCACAGCCTGGCACTACTAACACAACCTACACTACTACCACCACAGCCTGACACTACTACACCACAGCCTGCACTCCTAACACCTACACTGTCCTACACCACCACAGCCTGGCACTACTAACACCACAGCCTGTCACTACTACCACCACAGCCTGACACTACTACCACCACAGCCTGGCACTCCTAACACCACAGCCTGACACTACTACCACCACAGCCTGACACTACTACCACCACAGCCTCACTCAACACCCAGCCTGGCACTACTACCACCACAGCCTGTCACTACTACCACCACAGCCTGGCACTACTAACACCACAGCCTGTCACTACTACCACCACAGCCTGGCACTCCTAACACCACAGCTGACACTACTACCACCACAGCCTGGCACTCCTAACACCACAGCCTGGCACTCAAACCACCCAGCCTGGCACTCTAACACCACAGCCTGGCACTCCTAAACCACAGACCTGACACTCTACACCACAGCCTGGCACTCTAACACCACAGCGTGACACTACTACACCACAGCCTGGCACTCCTAACACCCAGCCTGGCACTACTACCACCACAGCGTGGCACTCCTAACACCACAGCCTGGCACTCCTAACACCTACAGCCTGGCACTCTACCACCACACCTGCACTCCTAAACCACAGACTGCACTCTAACACCACACCTGGCACTCCTAACACCACAGCCTGGCACTCCTAACACCACAGCCTGGCACTCCTAACACCACAGCCTGGCACTCCTAACACCACAGCCTGGCACTCCTAACACCACAGCCTGGCACTCCTAACACCACAGCCTGGCACTCCTAACACCACAGCGTGACACTACTACCACCACAGCCTGGCACTCCTCCACCACAGCCTGGCACCCTAACACCACAGTCTGGCACTCCTAACACCACAGCGTGACACTACTACCACCACAGCCTGGCACTCCTCACATTACAGCCTGGCACTCCTAACACCACAGCCTGGCACTCCTAACACCACAGCCTGGCACTCCTAACACCACAGCGTGACACTCCTACCAACACAGCCTGGCACTCCTAACACCACAGCCTGGCACTCCTAACACCACAGCCTGGCCGTTTTAATATGCAGTTAACGTTGACAACCCAAATTATATGCCAATCAATATCTGAGTGGGATGTGCTAGGTCATCCTTGAGGGTGGAGAGGCACCAGCCGGATGGTAAACAGAGATAGAGGACTGAACCTACGGATACTATCCCCATCTATCCCAATTATTAAAGTGAACTCTGAAGGTAAGTCAGAATTTTTATTAATATTTTAATGTCCCAGAGAAATTCTTGGAATTACCGGAATTAATACGTGTAGTTCAGAATTAATTATTAAATTCCAATCGGTTACTGGTCCCGCAGCCAGCGGGACCAGGAGCTGAGACTCGACTCCTACAACAATGTATAAGTGAGTACAGGGAATGAGGAAGAATTATGATGTATGGATAAGAGAGATGTGTCAGATGTCCAAGATAAGTCACTTGTGTCAGCAGGTCAGCAGGTCATTGTGTCAGCAGGTACGGTCAGCAGGTCACTTGTGCAGCGGTTGTGAGCGGCAGGTCAGGTACTTGTGTCAGCAGGTGTGGTTGTAGTTGTAGGAGCCAGGTCACTTGTGTCAGCAGGTGTGGTTGTAGTTGTAGGAGCCAGGTCACTTGTGTCAGCAGTTGTGGTTGTAGTTGTAGGAGCCAGGTCACTTGTGTCAGCAGGTGTGGTTGTAGTTGTAGGAGCCAGTCACGTGTCACAGTTGTGTTGTGTTGAGCAGGTCCGTGTCAGCAGGTGTGTTAGTTGTAGGACCCAGGTCACATGGGGTGGGGGCCAGGCAGTGTCTACCTGGAGGGCATTCCGAGGCGTGCCGAATAGCTAAAAGTGGTCAATTAGCAAGAACTCATTTAAAATGTTCTCTTATACTTTTAAAGATATATATTTTTTATTTATGTTAATGTAAAAATTAATAACTTTGTACCAAAAGAACCTTAGAAAACTTACCTAACCTTATTATAACAAGCGCAATTTAATTTAGCCTAATCTAACTATATATATTTTAGATAAGTTTACAATAATTTAATAATAAAGAAACAATGAAATATATTTTTCTCATTTGGTTCAGAATGATTTTTGCGAAATTATTGCTTACAAATTATCGTTTGCCTTATTCGGCAAGAAGACCGTTGCTATTTAAGCCAAAATAGCAAGTTTTACCTTTTCGGCACGACATAACTATGTATTTAACCATGTATACAATTATGTAAATAAGCCATCCTTCAACGTTGCAAGGGAGTGGCCAGAAACGGCGCTGTCAGGGTCAAGATTGCAATCACCCCACTGATCCTGCGCGAGTACTTAAGAACCTCTCCAGTGGGGCTTGTTCGTCACTCCAAGTGAAAGTGCCTGCCTGTTATGGTAGCGTTGTACCATAGTGCCACCGTCACGGCAGCCTCGTGACGGTGGCACTATGGTAGTCAGTCCCCTCAAGAGAGGTTCCTTCATGCTGGTCAGAAGGGCTCGTGATCTGTGCTCCAGTTCCCTAAATTAAGCCTGAATACCTTCCATCACCCCCCTTCATAGAAGCTGTGTGATCCCTACAGGTTTAGCGCTCTCCATAACATTATTAATAATAATAATAATAATAATATGTTATTATTATTATTATTCTTAAGATGCAGGAATGAATATAAAGCTGTCGGTGCGGGAGAAGAAATCTGTGTTGTGACTAAGTCCAACATCATTTCCAGAAGCTTATAATAAAAATAGCAGTGGAGCTAGTACAGGGGGCCCGCTCATACGGCTTTAAATAAGGCGCTGGTCGTCCGTAACTTACGCAACTGCTGTACGCAAATGGCGTTAACGGCGGAGCAGCGGTAAACATAATAAACAATGACTCAGTCCTGGGGAACACCACTCGTTGTATACTTGTGTCCTCCAGTACTGAGTCGTGGGAAACACCACTCGTTGTATACTTGTGTCTTCCAGTACTAAGTCCTGGGGAACACCACTCGTTGTATACTTTTGTCCTCCAGTACTGAGTCCTGGGGAACACCACTCGTTGTATACTTGTGTCTTCCAGCACTGAGTCCTGGGGAACACCACTCACTGTATACTTGTGTCTTCCAGTACTGAGTCCTGGAGAACACCACTCGTTGTATACTTGTGTCCTCCAGTACTGAGTCCTGGGGAACACTACTCGTTGCATACTTGTGTCTTCCAGTACTAAGTCCTGGGGAACACCACTCGTTGTATACTTGTGTCTTCCAGTACTGAGTCCTGGGGAACACCACTCGTTGTATACTTGTGTCATCCAGTACTGAGTCCTGGGGAACACCACTCGTTGTATACTTGTGTCTTCCAGTACTAAGTCCTGGGGAACACCACTCGTTGTATACTTGTGTCTTCCAGTACTGAGTCCTGGGGAACACCACTCGTTGTATACTTGTGTCATTCCAGTACTAGTCCGGGAACACCACTCGTTGTATACTTGTGTCTTCCAGTACTGAGTCCTGGGGAACACCACTCGTTGTATACTTGTGTCTTCCAGTACTGAGTCCTGGGGAACACCACTCGTTGTATACTTGTGTCATCCAGTACTGAGTCCTGGGGAACACCACTCGTTGTATACTTGTGTCTTCCAGTACTGAGTCCTGGGAAACACCACTCGTTGTATACTTGTGTCCTCCAGTACTGAGTCCTGGGGAACACCACTCGTTGTATACTTGTGTCTTCCAGTACTGAGTCCTGGAGAACACCACTCGTTGTATACTTGTGTCCTCCAGTACTGAGTCCTGGGGAACACCACTCACTGTATACTTGTGTCTCCAGTACTGAGTCCTGGGGAACACCACTCTGTATACTTGTGTCCTTCCAGTACTGAGTCCTGGGAACACCACTCTGTATACTTGTGTCTCCAGTACTGAGTCCTGGAGAACACCACTCATGTTACTTGTGTCCTCCAGTACTGAGTCCTGGGAACACCACTCACTGTATACTTGTGTCATCCAGTACTGAGTCCTGGGAACACCACTCATGTTACTTGTGTCCTCCAGTACTGAGTCCTGGGAACACCCTCACTGTATACTTGTGTCCTCCAGTACTGAGTCCTGCAGAACACCACTCACTGTATACTTGTGTCCTCCAGTACTGAGTCCTGGAGAACACCACTCACTGTATACTTGTGTCCTCCAGTACTGAGTCCTGGAGAACACCACTCGTTGTATACTTGTGTCCTCCAATACTGAGTCCTGGAGAACACCACTCACTGTATACTTGTGTCCTCCAGTACTGAATCCTGGGGAACACCACTCGTTGTATACTTGTGTCATCCAGTACTGAGTCCTGGAGAACACCACTCACTGTATACTTATGTCCTCCAGTACTGAGTCCTGGGGAACACCACTCACACTATACTTGTGTCCTCCAGTACTGAGTTCTGGAGAACACCACTCGTTGTATACTTGTGTCATCCAGTACTGAGTCCTGGAGAACACCAATCACTGTATACTTGTGTCCTCCAGTGCTGAGTCCTGGGGAACACCACTCACTGTATACTTGTGTCCTCCAGTACTGAGTCCTGGGAACACCACTCACTGTTTACTTGTGTCCTCTAGTACTGAGTCCTGGGGAACACCACTCACTGTATACTTGTGTCCTCCAGTACTGGGTCCTGGAGAACACCACTCACTGTATACTTATGTCCTCCAGTACTGAGTCCTGGAGAACACCACTCACTGTATACTTGTGTCCTCCAGTACTGAGTCCTGGAGAACACCACTCACTGTATACTTGTGTCCTCCAGTACTGAGTCCTGGAAAACACCACTCACTGTATACTTGTGTCCTCCAGTACTGGGTCATGGAGATCACCACTCACTGTATACTTATGTCCTCCAGTACTGAGTCGTGGAGAACACCACTCACTGTGTACTTGTGTCCTCCAGTACTGAGTCCTGGAGAGCACCACTCACTGTGTACTTGTGTCCTCCAGTACTGGGTCCTGGTGAACACCACTCACTGTGTACTTGTGTCCTCCAGTACTGAGTCCTGGAGAACACCACTCACTGTATACTTGTGTCCTCCAGTACTGGGTCCTGGAGAACACCCCTCACTGTATACTTGTGTCCTCCAGTACTGAGTCCTGGTGAACACCACTCACTGTGTACTTGTGTCCTCCAGTATTGAGTCCTGGAGAACACCACTCACTGTATACTTGTGTCCTCCAGTACTGGGTCCTGGTGAACACCACTCACTGTGTGTGTTGGCTTCTTGTACGTCATCTTGTTGTCACTCTCGCCTGCCATAGAGTTCTTAAGTAATACTTTAACAATTTTGAGATTTCTGTCTTTATCGCTGCTAGATCCACCAGACTGTGGATCAAGCAGCGATACAGATCTATGTCGAGCTCTTTCCTGAAGGTCAAGACTGTGATCATTCTATCAAATATATTCAACACCCACAAATTGATGAGGGCCTTGGGAAGCACCTTGGTATCGTTATTGGAGAGACGTTTCGCCCGCACATCAGACCTTCGGTCTAACACAGAAACATGATGGAAATTTTTATAGTGCAGCCAGTAGAAGAGGTAGAGAGTTGCAGCAGTTATTGACGCGGTCAAAAGTGGGCGGGGCCCACTAGTAGAACTAATACCTACCTCTTAGGTGTGTCAGAGTTAAGGCAGATATTCTCTGCTATTCAATATATAGAGTGATTTGAAGCATTTTTCCGACATACCTCATTCTTTTTTCAGCTACAACACGTAACTTTTCACACTTTTATGGGAAAAGTAAGCCAGAATATATTATTTTTTCCAAATACCTCACAGGTGTTTCCTTGTCTGCCCTTGACACTCTGCCTACAACACTCCTCCATAATTCTCTTCTCGCTCTAAAATGTTAAAATCACAAAGTGGAAATCTGTGAAGATAGAGGAACAGAAAAGAGCTTTCAGAGTTTGTGTGTGACGGGCGGTTCGAGTCTTGAGAGAGAGAGAGAGAGAGAGAGAGAGAGAGAGAGAGAGACAAATGGATGAGGGGGGAAAATTAACGGGTGGGTCATCAAAGGGGAAAACTGTGTATGACGTCAGTGTAGGAATTGAAACGGAAGAAGTAGCACCTTGGAGTAACGTTTAACTAGCAAACTAGCAAGTGAAGCAATACCTAGTCTTGAAGCTGTGGATAAGAAATATCTAATCTTGAAGCTGAACACATCGACTCCTGGCTGAGGGACTGATTACCTCAAACCCCTCCTCCTCATCTTATATCTTACTCTACATTGAACTGAAAAAGCCAAATGTCACATGAGTATCTCATTTATCATTGTGTAAGATGTATCGAGCATTAAAGATAGAAGGCAGAGGTTAGACGAGTATACAAGTGAACCGGGCTGGGTTTGGTCGGTACCTGAGGTACCCAAGCGAGTTGTTGGGTACCTTTGGTAAGAGGTTGAACAGGTAGGTAGGTGGGTGTGGTTTGTTTGGAAGAGGACCTGCCTATTGTGGACCAGTGATAACCTGCCTAGTGTGGACCAGTATACCTGCCTAGTGTGGACCAGTGGGCCTGCCTAGTGTGGACCAGTGACAACCTGCCTAGTGTGGACCAGTATACCTGCCTGTGTGGACCAGTGGGCCTGCCTAGTGTGAACCAGTGGGTCTGCCTAGTGTGGACCAGTGGACCTGCTGCAGTGCTCCTGCATTCTTATGTTCTTATACAATGTAAACAAGACACATGACTCTCACCACAATAGTTTACACTACTAACAAGAAGATGAGTCATCCGCATATGCAACACTTGGATATCTTCATTGTCAGAACATTTCGCCCACATAATAGCCTTCTTCAGTCGAATACAGAGGCGAATATGACACTGGAGATAGCAGTGTTCAAACTTTCAAGGCGATCACGAGAGGCTATCTCAGGTTATCTCACGGATTCCCAAAAATTATAATGGTGTGCATAAAATTAAGCAAAGACCATCTGCACATGCCAGAAGTTGCGTGAATGTTGCCCTAGTTGCGGTACACCAGTGCTGAAAATTTGAAGACGATCGGATGAGGCGTTTTCACGTTATAAACGAAAGGCTTGTAAGACTTTAAAAAAAACATGAAGTTAACTCTATGGGAATAACTAATTAAGCAAATATAAAACAGCTTAATTCTTCCCAAAGTAATTTATGTCAGTCTAAATTTCGTGAATATTATTTAGCAATTAAATACATTAATTTTGTGATTTACGAATTTCGTGCAACAATGAATTTGTACCTGTACGATCGTTGCTTAATAAGTTAAGATGGCAGACTGCAATGAAAAGACCCATATATGTGCACACACACACACAGGAGCTGTGACTCGACCCCTACTAACACAACTAGGTGAGTACACACACACAACCAATATTTGCAATTGAAATGTCTCAATATCCTCAATTCCTCCAGAAAAGTCAGAATTACCGTCGAAAACGACAGTATTTTTTTTTTGGACAGGCCGGGTTATTGGCAAGCCTGGGCGATATACACAAAATGTCAGTGGACCACCACAAAGCTTCTCATCGCTGAATGAGACACATGACTCGTATAAGAATAAGACACAGCTCACCTACCAGAAATAATGTGAAATGCTCACAATATCTCCCAAAAAAATAATGCTCTCACACTTTCACAATACCGTAGTTTGTACGATTCTCTTTTTTTCCTTCTTTTACAATCTCTTCCTTCTTCCTCTTGACGTTCCACTCTCCCTCCCTTCCTTGCCTGCTGCCTCTCTCCTTCCTTCTCTCTCTCTCCCTGCTTCTCTCCCCAACATCACCCCTTACTTCCTTCCTCTTGTTCTCAACCCTCCCGTCTACTACTTGTTAAGTAACTTAATTTAGTACAAGTACACATAAGTACAATTATCATACAGTCTAACATATGTGTAAATTATCTAGTACGTATAACCCAAGAAAGTCAGTCAAAGTGACTTATTTCCCCTCGGGTCCCCTACTGCACTAAACACGTCGTGGGGTTCGTAAGGAATATCTCATTAGTGGCTGACAGAGCAAGCATCCCTGAAGGCTCAGTTCGCTCGCTGTACCACCACACAAAACACTGGTAATTCTCTGAAAAGTGACTGCTTGGGTATCGATCTGGGAACACCCAGGCCTTGTCCAGTGGTTGAACCCAGGCCCGTCTGTATCACCAGTGCCTCTCTCACCACTGCCTCTCTCACCACTGCCTCTCTCACCACTGCCTCTCTCACCACTGCCTCTCTCACCACTGCCTCTCTCACCACTGCCTCTCTCACCACTGCCTCTCTCACCACTGCCTCTCTCACCACTGCCTCTCTCACCACCGCCTCATTCACCACTGAAGTTTCCCTGCTGGTGTTATCTGTTGAAGGGCTCTTGATCCTTGTAACTGAACCTGCGTTAGCCTTGTTGGTTCATGCCTACAGATGCTGGTGCTATTACTGCTGCTGCTGATCCTGCTGCTGATGTTACCGCCTCTGCTTCTGCTGTCGCGGCCTTATAAAGCTGTTTTCCTGTGTTATTACCAGGTACAACTTACCTAAAGCGTCAACTGTCCTATGAAATACACCACCTCCTGTTCAGCGGTCACAGTAGTAACTTGACAGTGGTGACTCGACAGTGGTGACTCGACAGTGGTGACGGTGGTCCAGGTCTGACCCAACGTCACCGTGATGTTCCTCTGGGAAGAGCTGGTCTCCGGTGTACTTCCTGACGTTTCTCCACATCACACACTCGTCCAATAGTAGTCCCGTATAAATAAGTTCATTTAGGTACAGGTACACATAAATACAGTTACACAAATTATCATACATTAGTAACATATATGTAAATTACCTAGGATAACCCCCAAAAAAGTCAGACACTGGGTAAAAGGATCGTCCAAGCAGTGCCTGGGATAGAGCCATACACAGAGCCAGGCAATTACCCAGAAAATACTGTTTTGTGCCTCCCTTCAGAGTTATTATTGCGTTGATTAATTCGTTTTTTTCCAGAGTGAGACAAATACGCATTTGAACATAGCCATGCGTAACCTTGTCTGGGGGGTGTCACGCCTGTCTACACGCTGACAGGTTTGCTGATGTTATTAGGAGGGTGGGACAGGTGCTGCGTAGAGAGAAAGTCCATTACCATTTCTTTTTTTTTTTAAATGCCACGGCAGGAAGAGCTCATTTGGAAATTGTTGAAATTTACTGGGTGGTCGAGAACGTTTGGGTTGTCGGGATAGTTACGGTGTCTTTGAGAGAGAGAGAGAGAGAGAGAGAGAGAGAGAGAGAGAGAGAGAGAGAGAGAGAGAGAGAGAGAGAGAGAGAGAGAGAGAGAGAGAGAGAGAAAGACAGACAGAAGAGACAGAAGAGACAGGCGCAGAAACTAAACACTGACTGCTACATGAACACTCCCAAGACTACCCAAGACCATCCAAGACCACCCGACCATCCAAGACCATCCAAGGCCACCCAATACCACCAAAGACCACCCAAGACCATCCAAGGCCACTCAAGACCACCCAAGACCAGGCAAGACCAGACAAGACCACCCAAGACCATCCAAGACCACCCAAACCACCCAAGACCACTCGACATATCCGACTTTGGCTTATCCATCCTTAGTACCATGCTGACGCTCCTGGGTTGACACTTGACGTACGTCGTAAGGCTTTACTGGTTTTCTCTCTCTTTCTCTCTCTTTTTCTTGTTATTTTCTCCTCTCTTCTATCTCCTCTATTCCGCTTCCTCCGGTGTAACTCCTCTTTTCTCTTATCCCATGCTTAGTGTATCCATTTCTAATCTCTTCTTCTTCTTCTCTCTCTCTCTTTCTCTCTCTCAGTTCTTTCCCTTCCCCTACTCTCTCTTCACTTCTCTCTCCTCTTCTCCCTTCCTCATTTCAGAACTATCCTTCACGCTGGCAAAGACTTATCCAACGTGTATCTAAAAGCCTCCAGTTGTGTGTATGGTTGTGTGGGTGTGGGTGTGGAGTTTGTGTGGGTGTAATGTGTGGTGGGGGAAAAGTGGGGTTGTACACTGTCTTCCCCCACACCCCGTGTCCCAGTAAACTAGTGGTCCAGTAAACTAGTGGTCCAGTAAACTAGTGGTCCAGCAGCTTCCTGTAGAGACGATGCTTCG
>WNWK01003287.1:130000-132500 GCA_009830355.1 Cherax destructor
ATATATATATATATATATATATATATATATATATAATCCCATAACTGGTCAATTAGCGAGAACTAATTTAAAATTAAGTCCTTCTAATTTTTCTCTTATCTCGTTTAAATACATATATTTTATCATTTATGTTAATGTAAAAATTAAATTTTGTACCAAAAGAACCTTAAAATTGTTATCTATCCTATAAACAGTGCCAATTTCAACAGGACTACAGTCCAGTACACCAGTATGTCAGATAAGTCAAATTATAATGACACCAGTACACCAATGTAAACACAGTGTCACGAGTGTACCAGAATCAGTGACCACAATCACCAGTGCCTATTCAGGAGCAAGACGCGTGTACATAGTGCCAACAATCAAGTTGTACCATCGTGCACGACATGTTATACAGTGTTAGCACACCAGTGACCAATGTACAAGTGGTTAGCTATGTCCGTAGCACTTCATTCACACCATTCCAGTTCAGTAGATACCAGAGACACCAGTGTACCACCAGTGTACCACCAGTGTACCACCAGTGTCCACCAGTGTACCACCAGTGTACCACCAGTGTACCACCAGTGTACCACCAGTGTACCACCAGTGTACCACCAGTGTACCACCAGTGTACCACCAGTGTACCACCAGTGACCACCAGTGTACCACCAGTGACCACCAGTGTACCACCAGTGTACCACAAGTGACCACCAGTGTACCACCAGTGTATCACTAATGTACCACCAGTGATCACCAGTGACCACCAGTGTACCACCAGTGACCACCAGTGACCACCAGTGTACCACCAGTGACCACCAGTGTACTACCAATGACCACTAGTGTACCACCAGTGTACCACCAGTGTACTACCAGTGTCCACCAGTGTACTACCAGGTGACCACCAGTGTACCACCAGTGTACCACCATGTACCACCAGTGTAACCACCAGTGTACCACCAGTGATACCAGTGTACCACCAGTGACCACCAGTGTACCACCAGTGTACCACCAGTGTACCACCAATGTACCACCAGTGTACCACCAGTGTACCACCAGTGTACCACCAGTGTACCACCAGTGAACTATCAGTGTACCACCAGTGTACTACCAGTGTACCACCAGTGTACCACCAGTGTACCACCAGTGTACCACCAGTGTACCACCAGTGTACCACCAGTGTACCACCAGTGTACCACCAATGTACGACCAGTGTACCACCAGTGCACCACCAGTGTACCACCAGTGTACCACCAGTGTACCACCAGTGTACCACCAATGTACAACCAATGTACCACCATTGTACCACCAGTGTACCACCAGTGTACCACCAATGTACGACCAGTGTACCACCAGTGCACCACCAGTGACCACCAGTGTACCACCAATGTATCACCAGTGTACCACCAGTGCACCACCAGTGTACCACCAGTGTACCACCAATGTACCACCAGTGTACCACCAGTGTACCACCAATGTACCACCAGTGTACCACCAGTTTACCACCAGTGTACCACCAGTGTACCACCAGTGTACCACCAGTGTACCACCAGTGTACCACCAGTGTACCACCAATGTACCACCAGTGCACTACCAGTGCACCACCAGTGTACCACCAGTGTACCACCAGTGTACCACCAATGTACCACCAGTGTACCACCAGTGTACCACCAGTGTACCACAAATGTACCACCAATGTATTACCAGTGCACCACCAGTGTACCACCAGTGTACCACCAATGTACCACCAGTGTACCACCAGTGTACCACCAATGTACCACCAGTGTACCACCAATGTACCACCAGTGCACCACCAGTGTACCACCAATGTACCACCAGTGTACCACCAGTGTACCACCAGTGTACCACCAATGTACCACCAGTGTACCACCAGTGTACCACCAGTGTACCACCAGTGTACTACCAATGTACCACCAGTGTACCACCAGTGTACCACCAGTGTACCACCAATGTACCACTAGTGTACCACCAGTGTACCACCAGTGCACCACCAGTGTACCACCAGTGTACCACCAGTGTACCACCAGTGTACCACCAGTGTACTACCACCATGTACCACCAGTGTACCACCAGTGTACCACCAGTGTACCACCAGTGTACCACCAGCGGTTCTTTAAGAGCGATGATATTTTACAGAGCAACTAGAGCTCTGCCCAGAGCTCTGCTCAGAGCTTAATGGTCTTCTTTGTACCACTTAATGTTGAGAAAGCTCTGAGGGTATCCTTATGACCTAGATGTCTCTCTATCTTACAGTGTTAGTAGACAAATATGTGATTAGTATTATCATTATTATGATTATTATTATTATTTGGATTATAATAAATTATTATTATTATTATTATTATTAGTTTATTATTATTTATTACGAACACTGGTAAAAAATGGCCTGTGAGACCTGGCCGTAATGGGAATTGGAACAAAAAAACTCAGCAGTAGATTATAATGTACATTTTGCCTTCACCCACTATATACAGGTATGTACACTATGTACAATATGTAC
>WNWK01003287.1:137500-157500 GCA_009830355.1 Cherax destructor
AGCATCAAGAGTCGAGAATGAGAAAAGATTTTGACACCAGGGTTTGACCCATGGGTTTGACCCATGGGTTGCCAGACAGTGTATGGGAGGGGAATCGTCAACTCACTGATGTTATGTTATTCGTCTATATTTTATGTTATATCCATTATATATATATATATATATATATATATATATATATATATATATATATATATATATATATATATATATATATATATATATATATAAAATTAAAAGATGGGGTGGTAGGAGAAGTGGAATATTCAAATGGCATCAGGAAGAAATCCAAATATTCTTCCTTGAAGCCTTTTATCCACTTCACCGAGGCTATGGGTCCCACAATTTGTACCAGAGGTGGACCCAAAATATATATATATATATATATATATATATATATATATATATATATATATATAGTCAATTGATATATTATTTCAGTCAGAATATCCCATTTGTTTCTTTTTCCTAGGGATTACTCGTATATAGATCGCAAGTAGGTAATTGAACATCCATCTCTGGATCAACTTTCCACTCCCTTCAACACTTTAGGAAAAAAACAGAGAGGTGGACGAGGGGCTCGAATAGCTGTCGTTAAATTGACAGTCGGACTCTGTACCTCCTCCACCACCAGAGGCACCATCTGTAACTCAACTGAACCCTTCCTACAGCCCAGGAGCTTCAACTGTAGATCTATGTTTGCCTCCCTCAAGGCCACATAGTGTATGAACTCAAATTAAGTCGTAAATAAACACCTGTCAATAACAATTGCTTATTACAACTTAATTTGAGTTCATTTTTAGAAAAATAAAGTTTACCCAAGCTTGATTACGCATTTCCACCTCTGGCGGACCCAAAAATTCTATCCTAGACATCTTAATGTTCTTTGATTGTTCAGTAAATTATATGACTGGCCCGATTTTGTTCAGTGTCTCTATATATTAATTCAGATTTCTTGAGTTGCCCCTCACCGGTCTTAAGACACCCATCTTAAAGACGACTTATTGCAAGAGGGTAATGGCTGACTGACAGCACTCATGGAGCAAGTGTGCTGTCAATGTTGACATGTAGTAAATGTGCTGTCAGTGTTGACATGGAGCAAGAGTGCTATCAGTGCCACAGCTGACAGTAACCTGAAAGAAAGCAACCTCGGCCAGAAACGACGGGATGAATTAGGGTATTCTTACTTTCTGGTATGAGTTCCATTCTTAATTGCTGATATGAGTACCATTCTTACTTACTAGTATGAGTACCATTCTTACTTACTAGTATGAGTACCATTCTTAATTATTACAGTGAGTTCAAGTAAGAAGTGAGTAGCAGACAGACTAACTCAACTATCCTTCTCTTTACCAGACTGACCAAGACAGTGGCTGCAGGAACGGGAGAGAGTTGGGAGAGAGCCTTCTGCTTTACCATCCTTGTCTCAGTCATGCAATCAATGTGGGAGAAGACAGTCCATCTCAGCAGAGAGGAGTGTTGTGTACTTCTCTGTCTCTGTCTGTCTGCCTCTCTCTCTCTCTCTCTCTCTCTCCCAGATTATTATTATTATTATTATTATTATTATTATTATTATTATTATTATTATTATTATTATTATTATTATTTTGATATTCTTTCAGAAGCGCTAAATATCTAATGGGTCATACACAGCCTGGGTATTGGGGAGGAGAGGATAAGTCCAATTCCTTGGATCAAAAGCCCTTTGCTTTGAAAAGTCACGTGTACATACTGTGACTTGGTGTACATAGTGTACTGGTCTATGTCTACATGGATATTAGTGCACATAGAATGTGTACTCGGGTCTTGGTGTACACAATGTGTATTTTAAGTGATATACAATGTATGTACTCATGTATACAATGTATATACTCATGTATACAATGTATGTACTCATGTATACAATGTATGTACTCATGTATACCATATATGGACTCACGTATGATATGTATGTACTCATGCTATTTATGTGTTCATGTTTGCTATGTATGTACTCTTGTATGATATGTATGTACTCATGTACTCTACGTATGTACTACATTTGCACATAAAGGGAATTTATTTTCAATTAAATCTTTTCTTAATATCCTTGAATACGCACACACACACACACAGGGGCCAGGAGCTGTGAATCGACCCCTGCAACCACAACTAGATGAGTACAGCGTCCCTACCTACACATCAACTGCAAGAATATCTCTCAGTGTATATATACACACACACTCACCTCCGTATTTGTTAGGTAGTCGAGTATTCTGGACATGACCCTCTCGTGTAGTAGATAGGCTTCAAACTCCATTAACCAACCAGTATACCCCCCTTCCCCTCCCACCTACCACCTCCCACCTACCACCTCCCACCTGGTAACTGCCACTACGAAGTCGCGTCTCGTGTGAGAGGCTGGCAGAGCTGTTAAGGCCCTTACGGGTTTAGCGCTTGGTTATGATGATGATGATGCTGATGATAATAATAATAATAATAATAATAATAATAATAATATAATAATTAGTTAATACGTAGTTATTAGTGTTACTTAGTTTATACATAGTTATTAGTGTTAATTAATACATAGTTATTAGTTAATTAATACATAATTATTAGTGTTACTTAGTTTATACGTAATTATTAGGGTTAATTCGTTAATAATTGGTTATATTCTCATAATAACTTCACTCTGGCTGTAGAGTGAAGATTATTGTTCTTCACCATTTCTCATGACTTTCAATGCACGTTTAGTTATGTTCATGGGGAAGCCTCTGAGTGCTTGTCTAACTTAACCTCTAACTACGGTATGCTCGACCTAATTAAGCCTTGGCTAACCTAACTACGAGTTGTCAACCTCGGTAATACAACCGTAGAATATACCGACAGCATGGAAAAAAGCCATTTTATCGAGAGGACGTTTCGCCCACTAGTTAGTCCCTAAATTGCTGACGTCCCAGGCTGACACAGCCCTCGTTGACTGTATTGTTTACAAGCGCCCAGTCTCAACCAACACTTGCAATTGCATCTGATGCAAAGTGTGGGGCTGGTGAAGGCTGATCTCACCAGATTATGACTGGTGAAGTGCCTCACCAGTCGTAAGAATTACACAGAGAGGACCTGTAGCCTTAGTGCATCTACACTAAAATATATATACATTTATCATTTTATATGCCCTAACTGAACATTGTAAATTATATACCTCTACGACTTTCAATTCATATTCAATATTATAAATATATACATATATATATATATAGGTACTACCTCTGGAACTGGACTGGGGACCCTCATCCTCAGAGAAAAGAATAAACTTACTTCAGGGAAAACTCGAGATTCTCCCCGGAGCATTAGAATATTTTCTTCTCCTACCACCCCCTTATATTCTATATTCTATTTGGACTTTATTTGAAAACAAAATACAATAACAAAATTTCAATAGGAAGTAGAACAATATAAATAACATCTCAGAGCCTATATCTCAAACACTTCATCTTTCTACCCGGCAGTGGGCCGCGTGCCCAGAATGCTGCAGACATTTCCCCTCTGGATCGCAACACTGAGTCTCTGAAAGAGGAAGCTGGCCGCTCTGTGATCCTTGATTTATGTGATGAGCTTTACACCCAGCTCTCTGAGGAACTGTAGAGCACACTTGCCCCATGCTCCAAGGGTCTCCAACCCTATTGGAATGAAGTTATAGCAAGGGGGAAGGTCTAAATATTTGCGGATCTTCTGAGTCTACCTTTTACTGATGGCTCCACAACCTTCAGCTTCAGAGTATGGCAGTAGGTGTCTGCCAACGTGGCGGCACAGGTGTAGTCCCAGGCATCTGCTTACCATCCTTCCTGGGTAGCATAGTGGCTCCATCTGGACGCCTTTGACGTCTGTCAGAATTACAGTCAACAGGTGATATCACAGTATGAAAAATATTCACTATAAAAAATATAGTGAAATTCCAAGCGCTTTCGTGATTTCACAGATTATCAAGGAACTGTAAAAATAAAAAGGTCAGGGGTTGTAAGTTGACCGCGAGGTGTAGTTTTGTCCTTTCATTCCTTCCCGTTTATCTTTTATTTTTACAGTTCCTTGGTAATGTGAGAAATCACGAAAGCGCTTGGAATTTCACTATTTTTTCACAGTGGTTGTTCTGCATATTGTGACATCCCCTGTTTACTGTGATCTTACTGCAAATATGGCAATACAGGTGGGTAAAGAAATTCGTTTGATTATTCTCCATTCTGTCATTTAATGAGGTCACTATAACGCACACGAAGATAAGATTAATTGTATACAATGTCGTACTGAAGACAATAGTGAGGAGAAGACAACGTTTCGCCCTGTGTAGAGCTTTGGCAGTACTTGGGAAAGCTCTGCTCTCACTGTAGAATTTACTCTGCCGCTTATGGCTTTTGGAAATTCTCTTTCTAAAAAGCCAAATGTTTTAAAATAAATTATGTTTTGATGTCGGAAATGTTATTTCCGGTTTGAGTTTTGTTTTAAGTTGTTGTGAGGATTATGATGGAGATTACACAGTGTTTCCCTGATACGGTCTTCCTTTGACACGGTGTCTCCCTGATACGGTCTTCCTTTGACACGGTGTCTCCCTGATACGATCTTCCTTTGACACGGTGTCTCCCTGATACGGTCTTCCTTTGACACGGTGTCTCCCTGATACGGTCTTCCTTTGACACGGTGTCTCCCTGACACTCATTTTAAACCAGGTGACGACCCTCTTGATATACAGCGTGTTTCACTCGTAGGAGGCCCCGAGTTATTGTTTACTAAAGACATAATATACAAACGAGTCGGTTGCAACTGCGGGAGCACCAACTCGGGGCCTCCTACGAGTGAAATACTGTACTTGACACCATCAAATATTGAAGAAAAAATATATATATATATATATTTATATACGAAAAAGGAGTCCATTGTAGGACATATTAACAGAAGCCTTTCGGTCCTGAGACCATGGTCCCCCAAATGACCACATTTCGAGAGACCACTCCAATATAAAACTAAGGGTCTTCATGTAGTGTATGATAGCAGTGTGACGATAGGTGTCAATTGGTGCTGAGGAGATATAATGACCACGAAATGACCGTCAAAATGGCGGCATTGGATAAGGAAGGGGATGGAAGAGATGTCTTAGTCTTTTTCCTGACTCTCTTCCTGAAGACTGTTGGGTCTTTTCCTGTTTCTCTTTCTCTTTGAGCACGCCAGTTCGGGACTTTTATCATCACCCTTCCTCTTCTTCTTTCTTCTCCTCTTTTTCTTCCTCCTCTTGGGGTCTTTGCTTCTATTTCGTAGACGCTGTTGTCGATTGATTTTCCTGGTTTTCGATTTTCGTTCTTTGAGATTTTTCTGTTGTTTCCTCCTCTCTCCCGTTTCTTCTTGCCTCTTCTTCTGAGCTGAGTATTTTTCCTGAAGATTCCTTAACCTTGATTTTCCTTTCCTGAATTTCTTCCCCTTTCTCAGCTTCTTACTTTCTTGCCTCTCTTTTCCTGGATATTTTCTTTGGGCTTTCTTTAAAAGCGATTTCCCATCCCTAATTTGCGTCTTCTTCCACTTCCCATTCCCCATTTCTCCCCGACGCTTCTGTTTACCATACCTCACCTTTTTCAAGTCCCATCTACCATGCCTCTTCATGTTCTTCCTACCCTTCTTCCTCTTCTTGCCTCTGGAACCCTTTCTTTTCCAAGGCCTACCCAGGTCAGGCAACATGAAATCATCCAACTTATAGATCTTTGGCTGCTGTTTCACTTTTTTCACGTCTGCCTGAGGGTGATAAGAGGCACAGAAGGTTGAGTCTCCCGTTGTGCCATAGATCCAGTCCAGGTACTTACCCACCTTCGTGTACACGCCTGTGGAATAAAGATTTACATTGAGATTTACACACCAGTAGTAACGTGTGTTGGGAAAGTGTTTATCGGGAATGACTTTCAGAATAGAGGTTAGTGATGAGATCTATTCTCTAGCAATGAAGTTTGTTGGGACAGTATCGTAGGTGATTTCAAAATAAAGGTTAGTGGTGAGATTTATTTGCTAGTAATAAAGCATAATGAGAAGGTATCTATCGTAGATAACTTCAAAATAGAGATTTATTCGCATTAAATAAAGCAAACTGAGAAAAAATAATTCTACGACCAAAAAAAAAATCTGGAAAGGGATATTTTCACATACTTCGTATAATATATATTTGAAAAGTCAAATTACAGAGGATTAATTAAAGAATTTTGGCAGTGATAATTTATACAGGTGTACGAACTAGCGTCCAGGTACCTATTTACTGCTAGGTGAACAGGGGCTACGGGTGTAAAGAGTCGAACACCCATACTTCTCGCCCTGCCTGGGTCCATGGACGCACACTACACATAACATGTACACACACCATGTACACACACGAATGTACACACATCCATGTATGTTCACACATTCTTAACATTATAAGTGTAAGTAATTATGTCACTGTTTTTATTGATCTTGGTAGTTAGGTACTATCCTTGGTAAATAGGTATCGACCTGGGTAGTTGATTCCTATCTGGGCAATTAGGTACCATCCTGGGTAGTTAGGTGCCTACCTTGGCAATTAGGTACCAACCTGGGTAGTTAAGTGCCTACCTGGGCAATTAAGTACCAACCAGGGTAACTAGGTGCCTACCTGGGTAATTAGGTACCAACCCGGGTAGTTAGGTACTGACTTGGGTAATTAGGTACCGATCTGGGCAATTAGGTACCAACTTGGGTAACATAAGAAAGGGAAAACACTCCAGCAGGCCTCTTGGCCCATAATATGCAGGTCCTTCACAAATCCATCCCACTAACCCATTTTCAACCCATCTATTAACTCATGTGCGAGTCCCACTCAAATCCAACCCCTCTCACTCATGTATTTATCCAACCTAAATTTGAAACTACCCAAGGTTTTAGCCTCAATAACCCTACTAGGCAGACTGTTCCACTCATCAACTACCCTATTTCCAAACCAATACTTTCCTATATTCTTTCTAAATCTAAACTTATCTAATTTGAATCCATTATTGCAGGTTTTCTCCTGGTGACATCTTCAAGACATTATTTATATCCCCTTTATTAATACCCATTTTCCACTTATACACTTCGATCATGTCTTCCCTCATTCTTCGTCTTACAAGTGAATGTAATTTAAGGGACTTCAGTCTCTTTTCATACGGAAGATTTCTAATGATATGTAATTAGGTACCAACCTGGATAGTTAGGTAGGCCACAGCCGATGCCCCAGCTGGTAACACCTATCAGAAAGTAGCGTCCATTTTCCTCGTCATACCAGGTCAGGGGTCCTCCTGAGTCGCCCTACAGGGAGATAGGTACGTAAGTCAAGTGACATAGCCTCCCTGGAGGGAGATAGGTACATGAGATAGGTCATACTCATCCGGCGGGTGTTTGTTGCTTATCAACACCAGCAACTCACCTGACAGGTGTCCTTGGTTCCCATCAACGCACACAACATATTCGAGGTAATTTCTTCAGAAAGGAACTTGAAGTTGTGGCGGCACTTGCCCATCGGCAGAACTGTAAATAAAAACATTCATTTACAATCTAAACTGTAAATGCAGTGTGTAAACAACTGTAAGAGTGTATGGGAGTGTATGTTGCGTAGAAAGAGGTGTACGTTCGTGGATACAGTGTTTCAGATTAAGTATGGAGGAGTTAAAGAAAGAGTAGTGGAAGACCAACAGTTGTTATGGAGATCACAGAAACTAATTGGAAAATTTCCTTCAATATTTGGTGACAAAATATTTACTGATTAAAGTGTATGACTTTAATTTTTTTTTTTATATATGATGGGAAAGATACAGTGGGATGAATATAGAAGTGAGAGATACAGTAGGGACAGATACTCTTAATGGACATTTCTCACATCTTTTATCGACTCCCTGCATTTTCTTACTTATCATTAACCTCTTCCTCATTACCTTTCTGTTTTCTCTAGTTCTGTCATTTCCCACTATGGTTCTCAGACAGTCTAACACAGCCGTCTAGATAAATGGTTCATAGAACCGACAAGTTGACAAACCAGACACACGTACAACGCTAGGGTAACTTTATTATGGAAACGTTTCGCCACAAAGTGGCTTCGTCAGTCAAATACAAAGAAGAACAGTGAAGATCGGAAGGAGACTGAGGTAATCAGTCCCTCAGCCTGTGTAATTAGTCCATCAATTGATGGACTAATTACATAGACTCCAGGTTGAGGAACTGATTACCTCAATCTCTTTTCGATCTTCACCATTCTTCTTTCTATTGGACTGATGAAGCCAGTGTGGCGAAACGTCTAGTAGAAGTGTATGATTTATCAAGGTGGCGGAGCACTGCGGTATACCAGACAGAGTTCAAATAGCTTACTTTGAAGATCGACGTGTCTGAGACGTGGTGACCCCAGGTCAGCCTTCTCTGACTCCTTACCCCAGCCCATCACCACCACTGACTCCTTGTAGAAGGTCAGGTCGGGCGGTGTCAGGCATATAGGATTGATCCTCCAGGTCAGCACCAGTGGCTCTCTGACTCGCATTAGAGAGATGTCATTGTCCGTCGTTATTCTGTTGTACCTGAACCAAGTTTAAAGAAAATTAGAAGCCTTATTTCTAAATATAATTTTTCAAAATAAAAAAGTTAATATATCCACTAGCATTTGCATTTTTTTTCCAAAGATGTGGGGGTCTATAATTTGATAGACGGACATCGAATTTCTGTGGTTGGAACAATTTACGAAATATACTCAGTAGCCACTTTATTAGGTACAACCTACTAGTCCTGGGTAGAGTTTCCCATTGCACTACCTACTTTCCTGTCCTCATGTGTTGCATCCAGTAGACTTGTAGCAGTGATTCTCCCTGAACACTTTAGGGATAATGTTGGAGTCCATGACCAAAAGTTCATTGAAGGAGCCACACTGTGGGATATGTACCGGACTCTGATACCAGACCTACTCCACTAAACAACTACAAACAGCCAGTCTGACCGAATTTTTGATAATTGTCATGTCACGTGCGCCAGGCTACTATTACAATATCAGTGTTTATGGGCTGGCTGTCTTTCTAATGCTATAATATTCAACCTTTCTGAATAAGGGTATTAAAATGCCTGAGGGCGCCTCCTGCCCTGCCTGCTGCCTCCCTTCCCTCTGCCTCACTCCAGCAAGGACGTTCCCTGTGACCGTACTTGCTTGACCTCCTCTTTCTGCAAACTCCTGATGAGGTGTTGATTGCAACACGAGAGACCTAAAGCTATCATTCAACTATATATATATATATATATATATATATATATATATATATATATATATATTATATATATATATATATATATATATATATATATAAGAATGATAAAATATGTCAGCATCTTGGTCTGAGGGAGATGGTTGCCATGGAGACGGTTTAACAGCACCTCCAGTCTTACGTACCGTCACTCTGACATCTTATTTAACTTTGCAAGACAAAGTAGTGGTAGTAGAGGCTCGATCCCTCGTCTGCTAATTAAAAGAGACCATGAAAATGTTAATCTCTCTCTCTCTCACCCTGGATGCTGGTGGATCTGGTAGACGGGTATGGAGTATTCGCGGGAGACGTCTCTTCTGGTCAGGTCATGATCTCCGACCCTCACTAACAGGTCTAGTGGAAATAACCTGAGAGACAGAACACACAGACAAAGTCACTTAGAATTTAAAAACAATGGCACTCAAAGACATCAAAGAATAACATTAGAAAAGATATAAGACTCGCCAGGAGAAAATGACCACCGGGAATATGCTTAACCCTGGGTTGAACACCACCAGGGATATGCTTACCCCTGGGTTGAACACCACCAGGGATATGCTTACCCCTGGGTTCAACACCACCAGGGATATGCTTACCCCTGGGTTGAACACCACTTGTGATATGCTTACCCCTGGGTTGAACACCACTGGTGATATGTTTACCCCTGGGTTGAACACCACTTGTGATATGCTTACCCCTGGGTTGAACACCACTGGTGATATGTTTACCCCTGGGTTGAACACCACTGGTGATATGTTTACCCCTGGGTTGAACACCACTTGTGATATGCTTACCCCTGGGTTGAACACCACTTGTGATATGCTTACCCCTGGGTTGAACACCACTGGTGATATGTTTACCCCTGGGTTGAACACCACTTGTGATATGCTTACCCCTGGGTTGAACACCACTGGTGATATGTTTACCCCTGGGTTGAACACCACTGGTGATATGTTTACCCCTGGGTTGAACACCACTGGTGATATGTTTACCCCTGGGTTCAACATGACTTGTAATATACTTACCCTTGGGTTCAACACCACTGATGATATGCTTACCCCTGGGTTTAACACCACTGTTGATATGCTTACCCCTGTGTTCAACACCACTGGTGATATGCTTACCCCTGGGTTCAACACCACTGGTGATATGTTTACCCCTGGGTTGAACACCACTGGTGATATGTTTACCCCTGGGTTCAACATGACTGGTAATATACTTACCCTTGGGTTCAACACCACTGATGATATGCTTACCCCTGGGTTCAACACCACTGGTGATATGCTTACCCCTGGGTTCAACACCACTAGTGATATGCTTACCCCTGGGTTCAACACCACTGGTGATATGCTTACCCCTGGGTTCAACACCACTAGTGATATGCTTACCCCTGGGTTCAACACACTGGTGATATGCTTACCCCTGGGTTCAACACCACTGGTGATATGCTTACCCCTGGGTTCAACACACTGGTGATATGCTTACCCTGTGTTCAACACCACCAGTTATATTCTTATCTCCTCTCTCAATCTATATATATATATTACCTTTATATATATATATATATATATATATATATATATATTATATATATATATATATATATATATATATATATATATATATATATATATATATATATGTCGTGCTGATTAGGTAAAACTTCCGATTTTGGCTTAAATAGCAACGCTCTTCTTGCCATATAAGACAAGCGAAAATTTGTATATGCAATAATTTCGCAAAAATCATTCTGAACCTAACGAAAAAAATACATTTCATTGTGTTTGTTTATTATTAAATTATTGAAAACGTATCTAAAAGATATTTAGTTGGGTTAGGCTAAATTAAATTGCGCTTGTTATAATGAGGTTAGGTAAGTTTTCTAACTTTCTTGTGGTGCAAAATTGTAAATGTTTACATTAACATTAATGAAAACAATATATCTTTAAACGAATAAGAGAAAATTTTAGAAAGGACTTAATTTTAAATGAGTTCTTGCTAATTGACCGGTTTTACCTATTAGGCACGACATATAAAAAAAAAAATATATATATATATATATATATATATATATATATATATAGCGAAAAATACTGAAATTCCAAGCATTTTCATGATTTCTTACATCTGGGAAATCACGAAAGCGCTTGGAATTTCACTACCTGGACTTCCTACTCATTTCTGCAACATTGCAAGCTCCTGAAGATGTGATGATTGCATCACGAAAGGCCTAGAGCTATCATTCAACTCATCCTTTGGTTATTTTCCGTCTTTTATCGCTCGTTCTTGGACATAGAGAGAGAATACGTACACACACTTACACACACACACGCACACACACACACACACATAGCCAGGAGCTATGACTCGACCCTTGCAACCACAACTAGGCGAGTACACACACACACACAACACTTACCCGTCCGTGCAGTGGGCAGCTGTGAGGATGTACAAATCACTGATGATGCTGGCGCCACAGAAATGCTTCTTGTTCCTCGCTAGTTGCAGTGATACCTGCAACACGTGCAACAATGTACTCCCACCTGCAGTGTACTCGACACCTGAGTCACTGTACTCAACTCAGAGTACCTATAACCCATAACTTTGTATGGGTCACATTCAACTGACGTTGTTTTTAACACATACATCAAAAAAAGTAAACAAATGTATTTTGTATTAATCAACATTACAATTTTAATAATTTCACCATTATCATTATTGTTATTATAATTATTATTTCTGATAATTAAGACGTCTTAGGATTAAACACAACGACCTCAATCATCCCTTCTAAATTAGTCAAGAATAATTTTAAGCCTCAAAATCAAGATTAAAATATACCTTCCGTGTGTTTATATTATTATTACTACCATGAGGAGCGCTAAACCTGTAGGGATTATCCAGCGCCTGAGGGAGGGGGGATGATGAGATGGAAGGCACTCAGGCTCAATTTAGGGAACTGGAGCACAAATATATCCATGTGTATAAGGTGAGAAATACCTCTGAGTGAGAGATATACCTCTGGGTGAGAGATATACATCTGGGTGAGAGATATACCTCTGGGTGAGAGATATACATCTGGGTGAGAGATATACCTCTGGGTGAGAGATATACATCTGGGTGAGAGATATACCTCTGAGTGAGAGATATACCTCTGAGTGAGAGATATACCTCTGGGTGTATATACACTGAGACACAAACATCTCTGGGTTAAAAATCAAAACAAAATCAGTGCAAATGTCACGGTGTTGATTTTTTGAAAAAAAAATCAATGTAACAAAATTTTACGACTCAAAGCTGAACCATTGATGCTGGCGAGGTTCTTGATGCTGGCGAGGTTCTTGATGCCGGCGAGGTTCTTGATGCTGGCGAGGTTCTTGATGCTGGCGAGGTTCTTGATGCTGGCGAGGTTCTTGATGCTGGCGAGGTTCTTGATGCCGGCGAGGTTCTTGATGCTGGCGAGGTTCTTGATGCTGGCGAGGTTCTTGATGCTGGCGAGGTTCTTGATGCTGGCGAGGTTCTTGATGCCGGCGAGGTTCTTGATGCTGGCGAGGTTCTTCATGCTAGCGAGGTTCTTGATGCCGGCGAGGTTCTTGATGCTGGCGAGGTTCTTGATGCCGGCGAGGTTCTTGATGCCGGCGAGGTTCTTCATGCTAGCGAGGTTCTTGATGCCGGCGAGGTTCTTGATGCCGGCGAGGTTCTTCATGCTAGCGAGGTTCTTGATGCCGGCGAGGTTCTTGATGCTGGCGAGGTTCTTGATGCTGGCGAGGTTCTTGATGCTGGCGAGGTTCTTGATGCCGGCGAGGTTCTTGATGCCGGCGAGGTTCTTGATGCTGGCGAGGTTCTTGATGCTGGCGAGGTTCTTGATGCTGGCGAGGTTCTTGATGCTAACGAGGTTCTTGATGCCGGCGAGGTTCTTGATGCTGGCGAGGTTCTTGATGCTGGCGAGGTTCTTGATGCCGGCGAGGTTCTTGATGCTGGCGAGATTCTTGATGCCGGCGAGGTTCTTGATGCTTGCGAGGTTCTTGATGCTGGCGAGGTTCTTGATGCTGGCGAGGTTCTTGATGCCAGCGAGGTTCTTGATGCCAGCGAGGTTCTTGATGCCGGCGAGGTTCTTGATGCCGGCGAGGTTCTTGATGCTGGCGAGGTTCTTGATGCTGGCGAGGTTCTTGATGCTGGCGAGGTTCTTGATGCCGGCGAGGTTCTTGATGCCGGCGAGGTTCTTGATGCCGGCGAGGTTCTTGATGCTAACGAGGTTCTTGATGCCGGCGAGGTTCTTGATGCTGGCGAGGTTCTTGATGCTGGCGAGGTTCTTGATGCCGGCGAGGTTCTTGATGCTGGCGAGATTCTTGATGCCGGCGAGGTTCTTGATGCTGGCGAGGTTCTTGATGCTGGCGAGGTTCTTGATGCTGGCGAGGTTCTTGATGCCAGCGAGGTTCTTGATGCCAGCGAGGTTCTTGATGCCGGCGAGGTTCTTGATGCCGGCGAGGTTCTTGATGCTGGCGAGGTTCTTGATGCTGGCGAGGTTCTTGATGCCGGCGAGGTTCTTGATGCCGGCGAGGTTCTTGATGCCGGCGAGGTTCTTGATGCTGGCGAGGTTATTGATGCTGGCGAGGTTATTGATGCTGGCGAGGTTCTTGAAGCTGGCGAGGTTCTTGATGCTGGCGAGGTTCTTGATGCTGGCGAGGTTCTTGATGCTGGCGAGGTTCTTGATGCCGGCGAGGTTCTTGATGCCGGCGAGGTTCTTGATGCCAGCGAGGTTCTTGATGCCAGCGAGGTTCTTGATGCCGGCGAGGTTCTTGATGCCGGCGAGGTTCTTGATGCTGGCGAGGTTCTTGATGCTGGCGAGGTTCTTGATGCCGGCGAGGTTCTTGATGCCGGCGAGGTTCTTGATGCCGGCGAGGTTCTTGATGCTAACGAGGTTCTTGATGCCGGCGAGGTTCTTGATGCTGGCGAGGTTCTTGATGCTGGCGAGGTTCTTGATGCCGGCGAGGTTCTTGATGCTGGCGAGATTCTTGATGCCGGCGAGGTTCTTGATGCTGGCGAGGTTCTTGATGCTGGCGAGGTTCTTGATGCTGGCGAGGTTCTTGATGCTGGCGAGGTTCTTGATGCCGGCGAGGTTCTTGATGCCGGCGAGATTCTTGATGCCGGCGAGGTTTTTGATGCCGGCGAGGTTCTTGATGCCGGCGAGATTCTTGATGCCGGCGAGGTTCTTGATGCCAGCGAGGTTCTTGATGCTGGCGAGATTCTTGATGCCGGCGAGGTTCTTGATGCCGGCGAGGTTCTTGATGCCGGCGAGGTTCTTGATGCCGGCGAGGTTCTTGATGCCGGTGAGGTTCTTGATGCCAACGAGGTTCTTGATGCTGGCGAGGTTCTTGGTGCTGGCGAGGTTCTTGATGCTGGCGAGATTCTTGATGCTGGCGAGGTTCTTCATGCTGGCGAGGTTCTTCATGCTGGCGAGGTTCTTCATGCTGGCGAGGTTCTTGATCAGGGAAGCAGAAGCGACCTTCAATTATTCTTCCACTCATTCAATCCTCTCTTCCATTCCCTCCAATAGATCATCAATTGCAAACAGACGAAAGCGCATTTTATCTCGTAGATTGGAAAATATTGGGCGAGTGGCGTATCGGGAGTCGTATTTCGTGGAAAATCCAATATTTTGGGGGGATTTTCGTGAACTGTGACATCGAGATGAAAGGTGTTTTTTTTTTTTTAAATTGTGGGCTTTATTGCTTGTAAAGCAATACTGGAAGCTGGAGGCGAACACACGATAGCTGGAACTCACACGATAGCTGGTGCTCACACGATAGCTGGTGCACACACGATAGCGGGTGCACACACGATAGTTGGTGCTCACGCGATAGCGAGTACACACACAATAGCGAGTGCACACACGATAGCGGGCGCACACACGATAGCGGGTGCACACATGATGGCGTGTGCACACACGATAGCGGATGTACACACGATTGCGGGTGCACACAGCCGCTTGTACATACGATAGCTTTCACATATAACATGTATATGTACTCCCGATAGCAGGAGCAGAGTATAGTATATACACACACACGATAGCATTTGCACACGACAGCAGGAACACACGATAGCATGTACACGAATAAGAAAATGTGCACATGCAGTATGTACACACGCAAGAGTATATACAGTGAACACAAACACAAAACAGAACCCACAGTGTGCACGTAACTGCAGTGACGGAAGGGTTAGGATAAAAGGGGCATAGAAAGCCTATAGAAAAAAGGGGTCAAGGGAAAACAAAACAGGGAACAAAGCAGAACAAATAGGAATTACTGTGCTAAGCTAAAAAGGAAAACAATGTCTTAAATAACGACACAGCATCAATATATATATATATATATATATATATATATATATATATATATATATATATATATATATATATATATATATATATATATATATATATATACAATGCAAGACAAGCCACGGGGTGTAAATCATTAGCTCAAGTACTTTCACACTTCTCAGTGGGTCATCAGGAGCTGTGCAATGTTGCAAGGCAACAACTGAAGTATTGAGGGGAAGTTTTTTCTTTTAGAGTAGCGCAGTGCGGGTTGACACCAGCTGTAGCCTCCCTCTGTATCAGAGTAGCCCAGTGCTGGTTGACACCAGCTGTAGCCTCCCTCTGTATCAGAGTAGCCCAGTGCTGGTTGACACCAGCTGTAGCCTCCCTCTGTATCAGAGTAGCCCAGTGCGGGTTGACACCAGCTGTAGCCTCCCTCTGTATCAGAGTAGCGCAGTGCGGGTTGACACCAGCTGTAGCCTCCCTCTGTATCAGAGTAGCGCAGTGCGGGTTGACACCAGCTGTAGCCTCCCTCTGTATCAGAGTAGCGCAGTGCGGGTTGACACCAGCTGTAGCCTCCCTCTGTATCAGAGTAGCCCAGTGCGGGTTGACACCAGCTGTAGCCTCCTCTGTATCAGAGTAGCGCAGTGCGGGTTGACACCAGCTGTAGCCTCCTCTGTATCAGAGTAGCCCAGTGCGGGTTGACACCAGCTGTAGCCTCCTCTGTATCAGAGTAGCGCAGTGCGGGTTGACACCAGCTGTAGCCTCCCTCTGTATCAGAGTAGCCCAGTGCGGGTTGACACCAGCTGTAGCCTCCCTCTGTATCAGAGTAGCACAGTGCGTGTTGACACCAGCTGTAGCCTACCTCTGTATCAGAGTAGCACAGTGCGTGTTTACACCAGCTGTAGCCTACCTCTGTATCAGAGTAGCACAGTGCGGGTTGACACCAGCTGTAGCCTCCCTCTGTATCAGAGTAGCACAGTGCGTGTTGAAACCAGCTGTAGCCTCCCTCTGTATCAGAGTAGCACAGTGCGGGTTGACACCAGCTGTAGCCTACCTCTATATGGATAACTAAAGTGTATTGAATACTTGTCAGAGTTCAATAATAACCCGCAGGGACACGGAAACTCAAAAGATTAATTAATCTGTACATTTCGATCCCCTTCTGGGGTCCTCCTCAGGAGATAAATAAGTGAAAGAAGATGAATATATAAGGAAGGTTGTACCTCACCTCGTACGTGGGGGGTCAAGTAGTGAATCTGAACAAAGATTCTTTTAAGATATTATACATAAGGGATGTTAAGCCCAGTCTTCGAATGTGCAGCACCAGCATGTAGCCCACACTGACTGTTCACAAGAGACACAAGAGACACAAGAGATACAAGAGACACAAGAGATACAAGAGACACAAGAGACACAAGAGATACAAGAGATACAAGAGACACAAGAGACACAAGAGACACAAGAGACACAAGAGACACAAGAGACACAAGAGACACAAGAGAGACAAGAGACGCTACACGAAACTTTTCCCATATGATAAGATTCTGAGTTTCCGGTGGCAAGAGTGCGTCCAGTACTGAACAACACGGACTATGAAACCCTTTCCACGTCCTATTAAATTTCGGATGAACTTTTTCATTTGCATATACAGTAAAAAAAAATCGCACTATATGGAGGAGATTTGTAAGATAGGTTGGTAGAGTACTTCAAGAAAGACAGAGACGAGCTAACAAGGGATAACAGGGAAGTAGGCGAAGGAATGAAAACAATGCAAAACTGTAAAACATGAGAAAGTCAATGTTGTTGACGGGGAATCAGACGCCAACACAGAGAGTTGAACTCACCATCCAGGGGTAGTGATGCTCAAATGTTTCAGTTCCACCCACGATCTTCTGGCGAGGACTGTTGAAGAGCCCACATTCTGTGGGTGGGCAGTGCCCAATATCGGGGCAGTTGATGGTGCCAAGTGTGATTGGTGGAGGTGGTGCCACAGCAGGTTGAAGAGTGTCGGATTTGAGGTTGTGTACGCCATGAAGAGCCAGGAAGTCAGGATGAAACGAAGACAGGTAATGAATTAGACGCCACACAAATACTGACCTGTGTTGGGGTACATTAACCACAAGAAAATATTAAATACAGTTGCTGAAAATTGTGACTTGTCTCGCCCAAGATAACGTGGCTTTTATTCTTCATTGAAAATATAGCAATAATAATTGTGACAGCGTTATCAACCTAGCATATAAGCCTACAGCAGAGCTCAACATGAGCCTATAGGCTCGATAATCTCTAAAAATATATTTCATTAATCTGAATTACTTAATGCAATTGCTGTTTTATGTGGTACGGGCCACAATTGACCTATTTTTCAGCCTAGCCAGAATATTATCGAATGGATTGAATTATCATAATAGGGACACGATGAACCCATAACATCAGGAACTCTGATGGAATCGAACTCCGCCTCCAGCAAGACGTTCAGTGCTGGGGAAAAAATGCAAATTTTACAGAATGTTTTGCGACGGAGGAGAGAACAATGAAGAACAAATAGTCATACATGACCAAATGACTGGAACAATACCGTGACTGGAACAATACCGTGACTGGAACAATACATAAGTCACACTGAGAAAAAAGAATGAGTGAGTCAGTATATATAGGCGAGGGGAGACAGGGACGGGACCAAGAGAGGAAGAGTAAGAAGTAGTGGTAGAGAATAATATTGAAACTCACCGCATTTAGTGCTGACCCTGTTTGGCATCGGATCAATAATTCTGTGATCAGGATAGACAAGCTTTTGCAAGATTCTGAGACGATTGTTGCCACTTGTTGCAGCTCCTGCAACTTCCACTCCTACTGGAGCTTCGCTGACTTCGTCTGCTATACCGTTTGTCTCTTTATTTACAGTGTTTGCGTAATTATTTTCGCCTTTTCCTTCTTTATCTACTCCTTTTGTCTCGTTTCTTACGTCATTTACTTGTTTATCTGCTCCTTTTGCATCTTCTTCTTCGGTGTCATTGTCGTTCACACTTCCATTTTTCTTCACATAATCACTCTGCATTATCATCCTCATCCAGGTTTCATAGTGTTTCTTCAAGCCCAACGTCTCGAACTGTCTCTCAGTGGTGACCTCAGCTGCAGCTGTCACATCAGCGTCCTCCCACGGACCGTACGTGCTCGATACGTCTTCTTCTCCATTCGTATTCCCTTCTCTATCTACCTCACCGTCTAATATTTCGACCTCGTTGTTGCCCACTTCTTCAATGGTTCCCACAACACTCGTTGATGTCAGTGGGAGGAACATGAAGACAACCAGGAGTAATGACGATTTCCACGTCATGTCGACGAACGCCACGGACGGTGGAAGCTACGGACGGGAATCGTCTGTCCTCACACGCATTTTCGACGACTTTTTCCAGTGCCCGGCCGACATACACTAACTGGGATCTTCAAATCGCCTGCAAGACGGAATAAAAAAAAATATTTCATATATCAACGGCTAAATATTTTAGGCTTATATGCAATTCTCAGCAAAATAATAATAGTATTATTAACAATATAATAATATTATAACTATACTCACATACAATCCCCTCTTTGGGATTGTTTAAGAGTATAGTTATACCAATGCTCTTATATGGATGTGAAACATGGGAGATGAATGTTGCAACGAGGAGAAGGCTGGAGGCAGTGGAGATGTCATGTCTGAGGGCAATGTGTGGTGTGAATATAATGCAGAGAATTCGGAGTTTGGAAATTAGGAGGAGGTGTGGGATTACCAAAACTATTATCCAGAGGGCTGAGGAGGAACGAGAATGGAACGAGACAGAATGACTTTGAGAGTGTATAAATCTGTAGTGGAGGGAAGGCGGGGTAGGGGTCGGCCTAGGAAAGGTTGGAGGGAGGGGGTAAAGGAGGTTTTGTGTGCGAAGGCTTGGACTTCCAGCAAGCAAGCGTGAGCGTGTTATATAGGAGCAAATGGAGACAAATGGTTTTTAATACTTGACGTGCTGTTGGAGTGTGAGCAAAGTAACATTTATGAAGGGATTCAGGGAAACCAGCAGGCCGGACTTGAGTCCTGGAGATGGGAAGTACAGTGTCTGCACTCTGAAGGAGGGGTGTTAATGATGCAGTTTTATAACTGTAGTGTAAGCGCGCCTCTGGCCAGACAGTGATGGAATGAATGATGATGAAAGTTTTTCTTTTTCGGGCCACCCTGCCTTTGTGGGAGACGGCCGATGTGTTAATAAATAATAATAATAATAATAATAATAATAATAATAATAATAATAATAATAATAATAATAATAATACCAATAATAATAATACTATTAATAATAATAATAATAATAATAATAACAACAACAACAACAATAATAATAATAATAATAATAATA
>WNWK01003287.1:162500-172629 GCA_009830355.1 Cherax destructor
GCAGGAATGGATTCATAGCTCCTGGCCCCGCCTCTTCGCTAGTTGCTACTAGGTCCACTCTCTCCCTGCTCCAAGAGCTACGAGTGTCCCGTAGCTCACTCAGTTCACACACTGAGGTCCAAGGATTGATCCCCCGGTACTACTGGAAAACATTAAGATGTATCTCCATAAGGCACCTGCTGTCCTTGTCCACCCATCAGTAAAATGGGTACCTGGGTGTTAGTCGACTGGTGTGGGTCGCATCCTGGGGACAAAATTGACCTAATTTCCCCGAAATGTTCTGCATAACAAGCGGCTTTCTATATAGTAGTATGTTACTGATGTCAGCTAGGACTGTATACCTTGTACATGTACTTGTAGAAATAAAGATATTATTATTGTACCTCATCTTACAGCTGTGTATGAATCCTGCCTGCACTACTTCACTGTTCATAGTGTGTACTCACCTAATTGTGGTAGCAGGGGTCAATTCATAGCTCCATGCCCCGCCTCTTCACTGGTCGTTACAAGGTCCACTCTCTCCCTGCTCCGTGAGCCTTATCTTACCTCTTTTTAAAGCTATGTATGGTACCTGCCTCCACTACCTCACTTCCCAGACTATTCCACTTCCTGACAACTCTATGACTGAAGAAATACTTCCTAACATTCCTTTGACTCATCTGAGTCTTCAACTTCCAGCTGTGACCCCTTGTTGCTGTGTCCCATCTATGGAACATCCTGTCTCTGTCAACCTTGTAAATTCCTCTCAGTATTTTATATGTCGTTATCATGTGCCCCTATCCCTTCTGTCCTCTAGTGTCATCAGGTCGATTTCAGTTAATCTTTCCTCGTAGGATATGCCCCTTAGCTCCGGGACTAGTCTTGTTGCAAACCTTTGCACTTTATCTAAATTTTTGACGTGCTTAACAAGGTGTGGGTTCCAGATTGGTGCTGCATACTCCAATATAGGCCTGACATACACGGTGTACAGAGTCTTGAACGATTCCTCACTGAGGAGTTGGAATGCTAGTCTTAGGTTTGCCAGGCCCCCATATGCTGCAGCAGTTATTTGGTTAATGTGCGCCTCAGAAGATGTGCTTGATATTATACTCACCACAAGATCCTTTTCCTTGGGGGAGGTTTGAGGTCTTTGGCCCCGTAGACTTTACTCTGTCTGCGGTTTTCTTTGCCGTTCCCCGATCTTCATGACTTTGCACTTGATGGGGTTAAACGCCAGGAGCCAGTTGCTGGACTAGGCTTGCAGCCTGGCCAGATCCTTTTGTAGTCCTGCCTGATCCTCATTCAATTGAATTCTCCTCATTAACTTCACATCGTCTGCAAACAGGGACACTTCTGAGTCTATTCCTTCCGTCATGTCATTCACGTTTACCAGAAACAGCACCGGTCCTAGGACTGACCCATGTGGAACCCCGCTCGTCACAGGCGCCCACTCTGACACCTTGTCACGTACCATGACTCGTTGTTGCCTACCTGTCAGGTATTCTCTGATCCATTGCAGTGCCTTCCCTATTATACCTGCCTGATCCTCCAACTTTTTCACTAATCTCTTGTGTGGAACTGTGTCAAAAGCCGTCTTAGAGTCCAAGAAAATGCAATCTACCCACCCCTTTCTCACTTGTCGTACTTCTTTTACCCTGTCATAGAACTCCAGTAGGTTTGTGACACAGGATTTCCCATCCCTGAAACCGTGCTGGTTGTCGTGAATATTCTCATTCCTTTCTAGGTTCTCCACCACTCTTCTGATAATCTTCTCCATGACTTTGTAAACTATACATGTCAGTGTCTCTGGTCTGTAGTTTAGTGCTTCGTGTCTGTCTCTTTTTTTAAAAATTGGGACTACATTTGTTGTCTTCCATACTTCAGGTAGTCGCCCTGTTTCGATAGATGTATTGAAGATTGTTGTTAGTGGTACACATAGCCCCTCTGCTTCCTCTCTCAGGACCCATGGAGAGATGTTATCTGGCCCCATCGCCTTTGAGGTATCTATCTCGCTTAGCAGCCTCTTCTTCCTCGGTTGTATGTATTATGTCCAACACTTGATGGTGTACCCCACCTCTCCGTCTTTCTGGAGTCCCTTCTGTCTCCTCAGTGAACACTTCTTTGAATCTCATGTTGAGTTCCTCACATACTTCGCGGTCATTTCTTGCGATCTCCTCTCCTGCCTTCCTCAGCCTGATCACCTGGTCCTTGACTGTTGTTTTCCTCCTGATGTGGCTGTACAACAGCTTCGGGTCAGATTTGGCTTTCCCTGCTATGTCATTCTCGTACTGTCTTTGGTGTGTGTGTGTTTAACAGAGCAGAGTAAAACTCGCTGTGTTCCATCATCTTCAATAATATTTTCATTTTACCTTAAAACAGTAGACTAACACCAGGTACCTACTAACTGCTAGGTGAACAGGGGCAGCTGACGTAAGGAGACCACCGCTCAGGTACCTACTTACCGCTAGGTGGTAAGGGGCAGCAGATATGTGGAGGCTAACACGAGCAACATTACCGGCCAGTAGCAGCAGCCGTACTACCAAGCTCACCCCACAACAATAACAAACAAACTGAATAACGATGACTAACACCTGTTGATTGTGTTCCCTTGTTGTGGAAAACCTCCCCCCCCCACACACACCTTCCCTCCTTCCCCACACACACACCTTCCCTCCCCCCACACACCCCCACACCAGTTAAACACTTGTACAAAGGGATACTGGCCCCTCAAATGCGCACAAGTTCCTACCAGTCACACAATAATTCAGTGAGAATGTTATCATACCTGGAGAGGGTTTCGGGGGTCAACGCCCCCGCGGCCTGGTCTGATCAGGGTCTGATCAACCAGGCTGTTACTACTGGCCGCACGCAAACTGACGTACCTTCCAGTATCTTCGTGCTTACATCATAACAGTTATCATGGGGGTTCTCAAGGGCAAGTATTCGTGGGGAACTGACCAGCAGCTGTATGACCCTTATGGGTTTAACGCTTAGTTGTGATTACAATAATAATAATTACGGAATCGATAACACTTGGGAGTAATAATTGTTGCTAAAGATTGTTATTACAGGAGAGATAACCTTTGTAGTTGTTAGCGTGCCTTTGTACCGGTGAAGGGTTTTTGATCAGAGGAACTGGAGACATCATCCTCTTTTTTCGGATCAAATCTGAATGATAATTCTCCCCCCCCAGCCAGTGTGTGACCCTACGGGTTTAATGCTCACCCATTATGACAGTGATGGTAATGGTCCCTGGACAGTGATAACTGCGGGTATTTTGTTCAGTGTTATCCTGTCAGTGTTCTGCAGAATGTTATCCTGTCAGTGTTCTTCAGAATGTTATCTTTATGGTGTTAACTTGAGTGTTCTTTCTTGAAAATGTTAACCTGAGTGTTATCTTGAAATAGTTATCCTGAGAGTATTATCCATTAATTCTTTGGCACTCTCGTGTATGTTATATCTTTGTGTGTAAAGAATGTGAATGGAAGTTCATGTCTCTCTCTCTCTCTCTCTCTCTCTCTCTCTCTCTCTCTCTCTCTCTCTCTCTCTCTCTCTCTCTCTCTCTCTCTCGTACAACGTGGCATATACCACGTCATCAAGGCCACGTCTCTCCTCTACTCCCACTTGTGTCTCACTTCGTCACACACACACACACATACAAACACACACACACACACACACACACACACACGCACACACACATACACACACACACATACACAGCACATCTCCCGAGGCGCACAACAACCAAATAACTGCTGCAGCATACGGGCGCCTGGCAAACCTAAGAATAGCATTCCGATACCTCAATAAGGAATCGTTCAAGACTCTATACACCGTGTACGTCAGGGCAATACTGGAGTATACAGCACCAGTTTGGAACCCACACCTGGTCAAACACGTCAAGAAATTAGAAAAGGTGCAAAGATTTGCAACAAGACTAGTCCCGGAGCTAAGGGGTATGTCCTACGAGGAGAGGTTAAGAGAAATCGACCTGACGACACTGGAGGACAGGAGGGATAGTGGGGACATAATAACGACATATAAATACTGAGAGGAATTGACAATGTAGATAGGGACAGAATGTTTTAGAGATGGGGCACAGTAACAAGGGGTCACAATTGGAAGTTGAAGACTCAGATGAATCACAGGGATGTTAGGAAGTATTTCTTTAGTCATAGAGTGGTCAGGAAGTGGAACAATCTGGAGAGTGATGTAGTGGAGACAGGATCCATACATGGCTTTAAGAAGAGGTATGATAAAACTCATGGAGCAGGGAGAGAGTGGACCTAGCAGCGACCAGGGAAGAGGCGGGGCCAGGAGCTATGAATCGACTCTGCAACCACAATTAAGTGAGTACAATTAGGCGAGTACACACACATACACACCGCCACATACAACCACACTCGCGTAGTTACTGAATCCAGAGTGGAATGTTTGACCTTATCTCGAAGCTGCGTTGACAGCGCACTCACCTCACACAATGAGGTCCGTAGTACCGGTGGAAACGTTTGAGCGTGTTTCCCTTAAGACACCTGTTGTCCCTGTTCACCTAGTAGTAAATAGGTACCTAGATGTTAGCCGACTGGTGTGGGTGGCATCCAGGGGACGAAATTAACCTTTGATGTCAGCTAGGTCTGTATAAACTGTATCATATACTTGTAAAAATAAACATTTATTATTATTATTAGTAGTAGTAATAGTAGTAGTAGTAGTGGTGATAGTAGTAGTAGTAGTAGTAGTAGTAGTAGTAGTAGTAGTAGTAGTGGTAGTATTACTACTATTATTATTGACGTCCCAGCCTCACCCTGACACATTACCTGGTGTAAGAGGTCCATCAAGTGGGACAGAATACGACAGGAAGAAACACAGCAGCTTTAGTTCTGCGTAATTACCATAGAGAGCAGAGTAACAGAACGCTGCAGATGTGACCAGTTTTGTTCACTAAGGAAGCTAGCACGTGTTTTAACAGCAGGAGGACACCTTATCTGGGTTTTTTTCAGCAGGAAAACGCCATCTGTGTTGTTACAGCAGGAAAAACACCATCTCTGTTGTTACAGCAGGAAAAACACCATCTGTGTTGTTACAGCAGAAGAACATTATGACTCTGTTCATCACTGTGTCAAAATCACAGATCAAAAGCCACAAATGAAGAACACAGCGTCACACACACACACACACACACGGGAATATTTTGATACTCCTCTGAAAATTGTATCTTCTATCTGAATGCTGATACATAAGATGAAAGATAACGAAACATTTGCCGAAGAGGAATGTGTTACAGTTTTGGGGAAGAACTGAGAAAATGAGCCGCAGCTTCAGGTCTTCTTAAGTGCACGATATCGACGGTTCTTGGCCAAGTGTGTATGTTTCTATACTCACCTATTTCTCGTTGCAGGGGTCGATTCGCATCTCCTGGCCCCGCCTCTTCGCTGTGTGTGTGTGTGGATCCTTTGATCCTTCGTGTACAAAACTGGAAGGATCAGTCACATCAGCGGCAAAACATGTTTGTGCAGGTTATGTCTTCCCAGTAGCGAGGTCCAACATTTATCCCAGTAAACAGTTGAAGGTCGGGTCCACAGGACGACTTGACAGTCGTCCTGTGGAGGTTTTTAGAAAATCGGGTAAGTGATTTTCAAAAGCAATATACGAGCTACAGTGGACTTCGGCTCTAATTAATATTCATGGAATGTTGTTTTACGACTCACTCGCCATGGGTTTAATCCCCACCTGTTTCCTGGTTTATCTGTTTGACTTCGCTTATAATGAGCTTTACAGAGTTTTTTTTTTTTAGTTGAATTTAAGAAAACGATATTTATAAATTTATGCATAAATATCGCTATAATTTTTGTCGATATTTTTTGTAAACTTCAAGTATTCTTGTCTGTTAGTGACGTCAGATATACCACAGCCAATCATATTCTTATATGCTAGTGACGTCAGATATACCACAACCAATCATATTCTTATATGCTAGTGACGTCAGATATACAACAACCAATCATATTCTTATATGTTAGTGACGTCAGATATACCACAACCAATCATATTCTTATATGCTAGTGACGTCAGATATACCACGGCCAATCATATTCTTATATGCTAGTGACGTCAGATATACCACAACCAATCATATTCTTGTCTGCTAGTGACGTCAGATATAACACAGTCAATCATATTGTTGTCTGCTAGTGACGTCAGATATTCCACAGCCAATCATATTCTTGTCTGCTAGTGACGTCAGAGCATCATACAAGGTTACCCTCAGCACCATGCTTTTATACTCTCTACCATTAAGTAAGTAAGTAAGTAAGTTTATTCAGGTATACACAAATACATTTACATACATTATTATACATAGCAGCATATGTGTAGAGAACCCAGGATAACCCAAAAAGGTCAAACAGAGTGACTTATTTCCATTGGGGTCTTCTCTTTCTCTCTCTCCCTTCATTCTTCTCCCACACTCCCTTCCATTCTTTCTCACTCCTACCCAATCTTCTCCCTCACTCCCTTCTATTGTTCTCTCACCCTCCCACTCTTTCTGCCTCTCTCCCACCAACAGCTGGGAGGGTGGCATGTAGGAGGATCGAGGGAGACAGGTGTTAAGTTCACAGGTGTTGTGTGTGTACTCACCTATTTGTACCCACTTATTTGTGGTTGCAGGGATCGATTCGTAGCTCCTGGCCCCCTCGAATTGCTGGTCGTTACAGGTCCACTCTCCCTCTGCTCCAAGAGCTTTATCGTACCTCTTCTTAAAGCTATGTATGAATCCTGCCTCCACTACATCACTCTTCAGATTGTTCCACTTCCTCAGAACTCTATTACATAAGATATATTTTCTAACATCCCTGTGACTCATCTGAGCTTTCAACTTCCAGATGCGACCCCTTGATGTTGCGTCCCATCTCTGAAACATTTTGTCACTATCCACATCGTTATTATGTCATCCCTATCCCTCCTGTCCTCGAACAGGTGTGGGTTCTATACTGGTGCTGCATACTCCAATATAGGCTTGACGTACACATTGTACAGAGTCTTGAATGATTCCTCACTCAGGTGTCGAATTGCTATTCTTAGGTTTGCCAGGCGCCCATATGCTGCAGCAATTATTTGGCTGATGTGCGCCTCGTGAGATGTGTTCGGTACGATGCTCACCCCAAGATCCTTTTCCTTGAGTGAGGTTTGCGGCTTTTGGCCTCCTAGTGCGTACTCCGTCTGCGGCCTTCGTTGAGTATCCCCAATCTTCATGACTTATCAATTGGTGGGGTTAAACTTCGGGAGCCAATTATTGGATCAGGCTTGCAGTCTGTTCATATCCCTTTGAAGTCCTACCCGATCCTCATCTGCTTGAATTCTCCTCATTAACTTCACATCGTCTGCAAACAGGGACACCTTTGAATCTATTCCTTCCGTCATGTCATGTTTAAACCCGCCCAACACAGTCGCTCACTCTGACAATTCTTCACGTACCATCACTTGTTGTTTCCTTCCTGTCATGTATTCTCTGATCCACTGCAGTGTCTTTCCAGTTATTCATGCCTGTTCCTCTAGCTTTTGCACTAATTTCTTGTGCGGAACTGTGTTAAAAGCCTTATCACAGTCCAGGAAAATGCCGTCTACCCACCCCTCTATCTCTCGTCTTACTTCTGTTACCTTGTAAAATTCCAGTAGGCTTGTGACACAGGATTTCCCCCCCCCCTGAAACCCTGCTGGTTATCGTGTATAAGCTCATTTCTTTCTAGGTCTTTTCTTGATAAGCTTCTCCATGATTTTGCATAGTATACACGTCAGTGGCACTGGTCTGTAGGCTAATGCTGCCTGTCTGTCTCCTTTCTTGAAAATTGGGACTACATTTGCTGTCTTCCACACCTCAGGTAGTTGCCCCATTTCAACAGATATGTTGAAGATTGTTGTAAGTGGCGCACACAGTACCTCTGCTCCCTCTCTCAGGAACCATGGAGATATGTCTGGTCCCGCTGATTTTGAGGTATCTAGTTCGCTTAGCAACCTCTTCACCTCCTCGGTTGTGTGTAGTGTGTCCATCACTTGTTGGTGTACCCTTCCATCCCGGTTTGCTGGAAGCCATTCTGTCTCCACTGAAAATAACTCCCTAAATCTCTTGTTGAGCTCCTCACATACTTCTTGATCATTTCTTGTGATCTCCCCACCTTCCTTCCTCAGCCTGATTACCTGCTCCTTGACTGTTGTTTTCCTCCTGATGTAGCTGTACAAAAGCTTCGGGTCAAATTTGGTTTTCAATGCTGTCATTCTCACATTGCTGCTGGGCCTCTCTCCTTCTTTCAACATCCCAGCCATATCCCACTGAGGCAGGGTGGCCTAAAAAGAAAAACAAAAGTTCCTCTTTTTAACTTTAGTAATGTATACAGAAGGAGTTACTAGTCCCTTGCTCCCGGCATTTTAGTCGCCTCTTACGACACGCATGGCTTACGGAGGAAAATTTTTGTTCCATTTCTTCTCCTTATTCATGCATATTTGTTTCTGGCTCTTCAACTTGTCTCCTTATTTTCGTTCTGGTGAAGCAAGGGCTCGTTCTGGTCTTCTCATTGTTTCTGTTGCCCTTGGGTACGAACTTCTCTGCCTCCCTGCACTCTGTGGTCATGTGATACATCATTTCATTTAATGTCATTCCCTCCAGCACCTCATGCAGGAATTGCCTCATGCCAGTGTAGTTCCCACTTTTGTAGTTTGGCTTCTCACGTGTGCGTGTGTGTTCCAGCAGGTGCACAACCATTACCAGTCATGATGGACGGCTTCTCCTTTTCACTCTCTACCTTCAAGTTTGGTATATATATATATATATATATATATGATATATATATATATATATATATATATATATATATATATATATATATATATATATATATATATATATATATATATATGCAAAAAGATCACAGTAAACAGGTGATATCAAAATATGCAAGAAAACCACTATGAAAAAATAGAAGAATTCCAAGCGCTTTCGTGACTATTCACATTATCAAGGAACTATAACAGGAAACATGACAAGAAGGGCTTATATAAGGGGCGAGACTACACCTCACAGTCACATCACACTAACAAAGACTACACCTCACAGTAGCGTAACATCTCACGACTCTGTGAAGAGGAACATAAGAAAGGACCTGAAACTCTTCCCAAGAATTAAGATTAGTCCAATTTATAAGAACATAAGAACATAAGAAAGGAGGAACACTGCAGCAGGCTTGTTGGCCCATACTAGGCAAGTCCTTCACAATCCGTCCCACTAACAGAATATTTGCTCAACCCAATTTTCAATGCTACCCAAGAAATAATTTCTAAATTATTAACAAGGGTTTCCTTGCTTGCCAGAACCAAGTCAAGTAGGTTATTTCCCCTTGTAGGTTCTGTTACAAACTGCTTCAAAAAGCAATCCTGAACTACTTCTAAAAAGTCGTTAGATTCTAAATTCCCTGTCATGTTAGCCGTCTGGACGACATCATGAGAGGTAATGGGAGCAATCCTATTATCTGTCTCAGTGCTGGAGGCAACGATGTTGGCAGACGTAGGAGTGAGGACCTGACTAGCAGGTTTAGGTCAGCAATAGACATAATTAGGAAGAAGGGTGGGAACCCTGTCATATGTGGTATTTTGCCAAGGAGAGGAGTTGGAAATGAATGGCTGTCCAGGGCAATTGGTGTCAATTGCTGGCTGGACAAATACTGTAAGGAAAATTCAGTAACATTCATTGACAACTGGGACCTCTTCTATGGCAGAAATGACATGTATGCCAGGATGAGGTTCACTTATCCAGGTCTGGGGTGGGGCACTGGCAGCTGCAGTGGAGAGCTGTGAGACTTAAACCAAATAGTTAGTGGTATGGGTTTTGGGGGAAAACAGAGAGAGGGTCCAGTGTGTATTATAAGTTGTAGGAGAACTAGTAATAGGCAGAATAAGGTGGATAGTGGAAACTAGTGACACTAGATGACAAGGACAGTAATAGGTATAGTGGAAAAACAGGAGTGAACTTGGGAAGGGTAAAAAGGAGGGTCTCTAAATATATATTACACCAATAGTCGTAGTGCTAGGAATAAAAGATGGACGAGTTGAGATTAGTTGCAGAATGCGAGTTTAATATTAGTGTTTATAATAACTGAGA